>CM076252.1:11803814-11913814 GCA_038380765.1 Odontothrips loti
GTTTCCAAGTCTGATTGGAAACCTGTACTGGGCTCGCGGAGCTGGTTCTGAACGGCCGGGCCGGGCCAGAAGCCTTTGCAAGGACACTGCTGCGCCAACGCGAGAGGGACGACAACACAAAGAAATTAGGAGGACGTTCGGACATGAGTGACGAGGTCCGTGACGAGGACGGGGAGGACGGCGCCGAGGAGGACTTCCCCGAGGGCGGGACGCGCGGCCGGGTCCCCGGTGTGGGCGCGGCACCGCCTCAGCACCTCGCCGTCGGCTGCGTGCGAACGGTGCAGCAGCATGGAGACGGAGGAGCGCGTGCGCAAGAAACAGAGACGAGGCAGAGTGCCGTAAGTGCGTGCGACTCCACTGGCAGCTACGTGGATTGTGGTGGGGCACGCGGAAAGACACTCTTCTTTTATTCGTTACGCCCCCCCCCCCCCCCCGATACTTGGATCAAGGAAGGAGGAGGACTCTCTGGTCATTACCTCCCCGTCTCCATCAAAGCAGTAGTGGTGATCGAGTTGTTGCTTCCTCCCCCCTCCCCTCCTCTTCCTTATTTGGCTTCGTTTCCCCCGTGATGTCACCAGACCGCCACGAGCTGTTCTGCGCCGCTATACGGCTCTGGATGTGCAAAAATACATCACGGGGCTGTTCCGCTCCAAAAGACACCGATTATAACTCTGCCCATAGGGGACAGTTGCGTGTGTCGCTAGCCTCTGAATTTTTCATAAGTAGGGAGTCTCCGATTTGCGAGGACGGCCTTGAATCAGGGCGGAACCGGGCGGCACCCTCCTCCGCGGCTCGTCTCCATCCTGTCCTGCTCCAGAAGCGCGCAGCCTTGGGCCTGGAGCCTCCAGCAGCCTCCAGCGCTGCTGCGGCTGCTGTGTACGCGCAGCAGTGAGGTCGTGTGGAGTTTCCTCTGCCCACCCGGCTTGACACGGACAACACGACGCCGTGAGACACGCACTTCAGACATCAAGGTCCCCGGCCCGGGCTGCTGTATATCGTCAACCGTGGGCTCGGATTAGACAATAGGGTGCAATAAAATAAAATTGCTGCCCGTCAAAAAAAATTAGAGTGTCGCGGGGCGAGCTTGCCTCCATTCGATTTCAAGACAACGCCTCGGGGCGTCAAACAGAGTCCATACACGTGGGGAAGTCCGCTCTGCTGAGCCATGTGTGTGTGTGTGTGTGTGTGTGTGTGTGTGTGTGTGTGTGTGTAACGTATTACGACTTTGCAGCAGTGCCGCCGGCACGGGGTATGTGCGAAGTGTGACCCGGTCTCGGTCTCTGTGCGGGATGAAACCGGTTCCCAACTCGACCAGACCGTTGTGTCGTAGTCTCGTGCCCGCAGAGCCAGGCAGGCGTCGGCACCCGAAGCTAACAGCCTGTGCCACGCCTCGCATTCGTCTGGTGTCGCGTCGCGCGTTTCCGAGGCTTCTTATCCGGCTCGGGAAAAAGTGTGAGAAATTCAGTGGTATCGTGGGCCGGCGGCGCCACCGTCTTGGCCTGATGCGATCTGATCGTGGCCTAATTCGGACGCGGCGCACCCGCATCGCGCGTGCACTTTGAACATAGATCCTCCCCTCCCCTCCTCTCCCACCCCTCTCCCCACCGCCCCCCTTCGCGGTCGCGGAGTGCGCGGGTTGCGGTGGCAGTGGCGGAGGCAGGCGCCGGCGGCGCCGGTCCCAAGTCCCTTGACTCACAGCACAGCGTTAGATCACTACTATGGTGATCTGCGGCGGGTACCGAACCCAGTCGTGCGGTACCGGACCGGGACGGGGACGCCCAGCGGCAGCGTCGGCTGTGGGGACGGGGACCCTGGCAGAGGCAGAGGTCAATGAGATGGGGATGGGGATGGAATCGGTTATTTGATTCAACAATGTCACCTCTGGGTCACTGCCATATAACCTTGGGTGGCCAAACCAAAATACACCGTGTGCGGGTCGGAGCCTGACCGCGATCAGCTGATTGGCAACGGGACAGGACCAGAAGCAGAAGCCGGACCCGGACGGAGCGAAGAGCGTGCCCGCTGCAACACTTTCATTTTCGTTTTGCCGTCGCTTTCCGCCGTGCGTGCGAAAAGCAAGTCGACGAGATGGTGCACTCGCCCCCACCCGGCCCCTCTGCCAAGCACTATGCCGACTCTTTTTGGTGCACTTACATGGTGTCGGTGGTTGCAGCGAGCATAGCAGAACTCTGTAAGTCTGCAGCTGTAATGGGCAATCTTGTAGCGCCACTGAACCGATGGATTTGAGCGTGCCGTAGATACATCCATTGTTTATTGTGGATTAAAGGTTATGTGTGTTCAACCCCCCATTTCTGCTCGCCACAACATTTAAACTGTGCTACTGACATTTTACAGTAGAGTCAATGATCTTACTGAAAACTTAAACGCCATTGGACCAACATGCGCCCTATCTGACTGCTTAAGGCACCGTTCCTTTTATTATTTTTCAATCTTTCATTCGTTTTATTTTGTTTCTGTTCAGTTACCTACCCCCTTGATCTTACGAAGACCCGTCTTCAAATTCAAGGGGAAAAGGCTGCTGCATCTCATGGAATCTCAGGTGTAAGTGTGTCTATTGAGTCAAATGATATATAATCTTTGCTTTTCTCATTCACCTTGATTTAAGTTCTCCCTCATCGAGAAAATAATTACTCTTTTCTTTTTGGTTCGTTTTTTTTTTTTCAAATAATGCAGTCGGGTCCCTACAGGGGCATGCTAAAGACTGCGCTTGGCATTGCAAAAGAAGAAGGTACTTTAAAGCTTTGGCAAGGGATAACACCAGCCATCTACAGACACGTTGTGTACTCTGGCATTCGCATTGTTACTTACGAACGACTTCGAGATGATGTTGCTGGCAAGGAACCAGATGGATATTTTCCAGTTTGGTAAGCTATTGCAGTTCACTCCGTCTTGTGACATATCACTGAAGAAAGCACCATATTCTTGTCATAAGATGCGAGGTAAAATTTGTCCTTTAAAAATCTCTTCACTAACAGTAAAGGTGTCCATTTTCACAGGAAATCTGCCATCTGTGGTGCTACAGCTGGTGCCATTGCTCAGTTTGCAGCGAGTCCCACTGACCTCATCAAAGTCCAGATTCAGATGGAAGGAAAGCGAAGGCTCCTTGGCAAGCCACCAAGGTGTGTCAAAAATTATCTCACTGAAATTAATATTTTGAATCTGCTCCTTTAGTGTTGAAATATTTACAGTGCTTTTATTTCTTTTTCAGAGTCCTTAATTTCAATCATGCTTTCCGGCAGATTCTTGCTCAGGGAGGTGTCAAAGCACTGTGGAAGGGATCAATACCAAATGTTCAAAGAGCAGCTTTGGTAAATTTGGGAGACTTGACAACCTATGACTCTGCTAAAAGATTTATTCTTACCCACAGCAGTCTAACTGACAATCACTTCACACACATCCTCGCAAGGTGACATATACCTTTTCTTTGCATATAAACTGTATGCTTTGTAGCACTGACAAGTTAATCCAACTCATTGGGTCAATTTTCTTTAGCGCATGTGCTGGTTTGGTGGCAGCTGTAATGGGTACACCAGCTGATGTGGTGAAAACAAGAATAATGAATCAGCCAACAGATGCTGCGGGCAAGTAAGTGTTTTTTAATATCTTTTGAAGAAAAAAGAGAGGGTTATTGATGGAAAAATGAAATTCATTATAATTCAAAAACGTTCTTCTCCTTTTCCAGGGGCCTCGTGTATAAGTCTTCAATTGACTGCCTCATCAAGACAGTTGAGAATGAAGGAGTCTTTGGTCTGTACAAAGGGTTTCTACCAGTCTGGATTCGAATGGCTCCATGGTCTCTCACATTTTGGTTATCATTTGAGCAGATTCGTAGCTTTTTAGGAGCTAGTGGATTTTAGAGCACTTCATTATAATCATCAGTAATGATCAATGCTTTACATTTAACCAAAGTCCCTGAGGTGTTCAGAGCGAAACATTATTTTGTCTATAAATTTTTCCATGAAGACTTACATGTAATGTGCTCGTATTTTGTAGCTCAATTGTGACCAAGTTACTACGGATTTGATGTTACTTACAACTTCTGAGAAGTGTTAGTGTATTTGAACTTTTTATTTCAGTCTTGATTGTCATTTGTTAGATTTTTAATATTTATTATTTATAATTTGCGCCTAGTGCTGTCATGTCATGCAGATGAAATGCACTGTGATATCCTCACTGAAGATTTGTTTTATAAACTTCAAAAACTGTTGCTTTTTGCATTAACACTTAATTATCAAAGAAACACCTACGATATGCTAAGTTTCAGATGCAGATGAATATGACCACTTTGCGTTGTGCCGAGAGAAACTGTTAATTTTTATTGCTCGATGGATGTAATCATACTACACATTTTAAGTCTTGACTGTAAGGTTTTAGGTGGTAGAAGTCACTGCAAAGCAGCTCAAGCAAAGGTGGCTAGTTGTTTATTGGAGTGATTAAGGGTTATGAAGAATGGCACTGAAAGAGGTTGTAGCAAAATTGCTAATGGTTGTCGTTAGTGGCTGTGAGTTATAGTAAAAATCCTAGTGGGATGTGAGCTGTTTTGTCTGATCATTTCCATTCCACTTTTTGCAATGAGTTAAGATTAAAATTATCTCTTACATTTCAGTAATTGCAAATGGAAGTCAATGGTCCTCTTTTTATAAATCACCATATGACATTTGTTGATATTAGATTATTTATGTCAATTGCTTTTCATTTCTTTTCCAATTTGTTTTTATTTTCCTATTCCTTATGCTTCCAGTTGTGTATCTCAAACAACCTCCTCAGTTCAAGCTTTGATGATTTGTTTTGTTTTTATAATTTTACAGAATCTTGTTTTATCATTATTAATTTTAAAAATTATTAGTGGGTATGCCTGTATTGATTATAGTTCAATTACTTTTAAAACATAGTCATAAGGAACGTTTGTTAGGTGGTCTTTACCACTTCTCATATATTATGAATTTGACTACCAACCCTATTTTGTGTCACCCTGTTCTAATGGAAAATAAGTAAGGAATAGGTGTGAGCAATCAAGCTGAAGACCATAAAATACAAGAGACAATGAGTGCTAAGCTGAATGTACTAAAACAATTTTTTTAATCTTTTCTTTTGTTGATGGGTTCTGTAGCAACACATCAGTGCCATGTGCAGCTAGTCTATCCTTGAAGTGAAACCTTTAACTTAATAGCACACGTCGGCTGTTAATGTCGACTTAACCCAATTTTAGCTGTGAAGTCTTTTTTTTTTGGGATGACTTTGAACATTGTCATTATGACAGATGCAGATGCATATAGTTTCACCATTAGGAAGCGTATTTGGAAAGACTTTGTTACCTGTATCTTTGTGTTTCTATGAAATGTCTGTCAAAACACTTGTTGCTCTGGTACACCCTTTTGCATTGTCTTTAACATCACTTTTGCAACCTTCATTTCATCTAGCAGTATGTTTTTTGTTTGTTTTGGGGGGTTGAATTTCTAGTCGTCTGTTTCCATTATAATGGCATAATTATTGTATTCTTGTCATGTGTGTGCTCTTAGATATGGAAATGAAAGTGCTCTTCAGTTTTTTTGTGGCTCTTGTTCAATGTTGTAGAAATGTACCTTCATTTGTCATACCAGTACTTTCTCCTGTGATTGTTGCAGCCGCCTGTGACATCTGTTCTAGTGATGTTCATGAATTTCCATGTATATAAATAGAAAAGTGCACATATAGTGTAGTTAATATTGATTTAGGTTGATCAAAGAGACTTGCTGTCAATGAAAATTGCACAATAAAGGGGTTATGGAATGAATGAATTAGATGCCTAGTTTACTTAAGCAACCCATTGAAACTATTCCTGGAACTGTAATAGTTGCAGCAAAATTCATCTGACATTACAATATTCAGAGTGCATGACAGCTAACCTGTAATAAGTATGGAATTAAAGGCAAAAGATGTAAAATTGGGATGTAAATGAGGATCAGCAATGCTAATCATATCACCTGTATTTATTTATTTTTCACATTGGTGTTCCACCATATAAATTACTTCAGTAGGTACATCCTAAAAATACACAGGCTTAAAAAATGTCATAACTGGGATTAATATGTTATATATCACATCCATACAAGCATAGCCACAAGCTATGCTATCTAATAGTCATGCTGTTCATGTGTTTGTCCACTTCCCCAATGAAGTGGCTGCCTGTCATACAATGCACTTGCAAATGAAGAGGTGATTAGAAAATTGCATACCTTTTAACTATTTTTACTGACTGCTATCAGAAGCATGACCAACATTCGAACCGATGTGAGGCTAGAGAAACCACTACAAGATAGGGGGTGGGGGTGGCGACAAAGAGAGGTTCAACCAAAACAATTTCATAAAAACTCTTAGGTCTATCTAGACAACTGAGCAGTAAGAGAGTGGGACACATCACAGTTCGTAGTAAACTAAAGACAAAATTTCAACAAAGGAGTTAGGATTGGTAAGTGATTTACCCCTCTTGCAGTCCAGGTAAATCTGTAGTTCAACACACAATAAAACCAAGACCATCCTATAATACCAAAGATCAGATAGTACAAGACAGAAAATGGGTATATTAAAAAAAAAAAAAACTGATAGATTTCTTTGCTATTGTTAGGATAAATATGAGAAACAACAGTACAAAAATATACACTAAACCATCTTCAAATGAAAAATGAAAGTTAAGTTACATATAAATGCCCATGAGTTCCAAATGTAAATCACAATGATAATCTAATCCATAGCATTTCAGCCTGACATGAAGGTTTCACATTAAATACCCAGAAATATAAATAAAAAGAAATGGTTAAAAAGAGTAGCATTAGATAAAAAATAATTACTTCACAGTCATCTTTTTTTTTTAAATTGGAGAAAGACTATGTTTAATTCAGTTTAGCATGAAATCTTGTCAAACAAAACCTCCATCTGGCAGTTAAGAAAGACATTGTGGCATGTCAATCAAACCACTTTCAAAAGAATAACACACCATGAATGCAGTCAGTTCTTCCTCATACAACACAAATAACCAGTCTTTTAAAAAATAATCCTGAAGAATAATAAATGCACAGTTCATTGTTTAACTGTACAATAATAGTCTACAAACTATCATGCATTAAAGAATATCACACTGTTAACAGGAGTCAAAGAAACAATTGTTTCTATGGAATAAGTAAGACATTTTAATGTGCACAGAGAAGTATTCAACCTTGATTGGTAGCTTTTCTCTTGCAAAAAAGAACAACACAAGAACTCTTTAGTTGGCATACATTGGGATAGTTGTGGGTAAGAGCTTCAACCCTTATAGCAGAAGGAAATTAAGAATTTTAAACACATTCACTCCAGAAATAGCAGGTACCTTTACTGCCACACAAGCTACTGTGAAATGAACCATACACTATTTCAAAGTGGCTGATATTATTTTGCACCTACCCACATTACCTACATTAAACAAAAATTAAAAGCTTAACCTGGTCATAACGAATTCTTCATTTCCTCAAGTTTGTTAATATATGTGTTACACTTCCTATACTTACACAAGAAAATTCCAACTAGCCAGAGTTGTCAATACCATGGTAGTTTTACATTATACCTGACATACACGCACCCCACGGATATTTAAAAAATGTAAGACTAAGAAAATTTGGTTACATTGCATTAGGTTATGTTCTAACAGCACGTCAAAACACCAGAGAGATGTTTATTATGAATCCTGACAGACATAATAGAAGTGTGGACCACTTGTTTAAGACTTAAAATAACATCACTAACAAGCATCAACACATAAATTACATGAAAGCCAACAGTCAAAAGCAATTATAATAGTAGACAAAGCAACAAGCAAAGCATGCAATTGGATGAGGCTGACAATGGTTGGTCAAATCACAACGATCAGAAAGGCTTAGCACCTCATCTCCCAAGATGTAGCAATGATACTAAAACTGCAGATGGATATGAAAGTTTTCATAATTTTGCCTAAAAGTAAATTAGGATTACACAAGTCAGAGATATCACACTTTTTACTCTCCCCTTTGGCCGGTTTATTTTTATATTGTTATAAGGGACTCCAAACACAGCCTCATGTTCCACACAAAGCCTGAACTCAGGTTAATATATATGGTGCTTTGAACCAACCAACCCTAACAGTTTCAACAGTTTAAAAATGCCAGTAAACATACAAAGTTCTTACACTAAGACACAGAATAAATACCTAAAAGAAATATCTTGCACATGGTTACTGCCTACCATTATGATAAAAAGCTTGCAAGTGCAAATCACCAAACAAACAAAATGCATTCCTCGCATGAAAAAATGTCAGCAAAATCTTTATCTCTAACTCCAAGACTTCTCATACCTCATTGGAACAAATAAAAATAGCAATTTTACCTTTGCACCAAAACAGACATCACTTTTTATGGGGACAAAATTAAGTCCAATTTTCATTTGAAAAGAATTCATAGCAATTCATGCACCCCACACCGTCAATCAATGTCCCACAGTATCACAGTTCAAGATTAAGAGTCACAGCCCAAAGAATGAATCTCTTCACATAATCAGTCAGTTCTGCCCAATTCACATGCATGCTCAATATGGTGAAGCAATTCCCTTGAGGTTGAATTTTGATTCGATAAAAAAAAAAAAAATATAAAAAAAGCAAGTAAATAAATTGTAAGAGCAGACACTATAATAACTCAGTCCATTATTTTTATTCCAATCCACATACCCCCCCCCCCCATCCCCCCTCCCCTTCCATCACATTTTAAGGTGAAGAAACAAAATTACTGAAGTATACATTGGGGGGGGGGGGGGGGACAAATTGGCCAAATGATAAAGACGAAAGCTTACTAAAATAAATATATACCTACCATAACACAAAGGATCCACTCATAAAACTGAGTAGAATAAAATGTTACTTTCTGCTGACAATATATGCTACAGCTAAGATTCTAGAATTCAGTTATTATATAAATTAGTAAAAACATAATAGAGAAGATCTATGACACAATACTTGGGGTAAAAAGCAGGCCTGTGCCAAAAATTGGAATTTCAGAACAAGGCAGTACTATGAAGACTTGCTGTTTATTGTAGAGAAACACGAACTTGAATCAAAGACGCCAAATGCTGGCACATGTCAAACTGACATGAGAAGAAATCGACTTGAAACAACCCATCACAGACAACACATGAAATGTATTAACCCACATGGAAAGGATCCAAACAAAATCAGTAACAATTTGAAATATTTGAAATGTCATCACAGACTACCTTGCTCTACATAGACACATATAAGACAGCCTTAACATACATTAAGATAAGAAGAAAAAAAAACAAGAAAAAAAACTAAATCAACAGTACTCGTTATAACCAGGCCAAACAGTAGTATACCTTAACACATAATAAATTCTTCATGTAACTGACAATTACATACATCTTAAGTCTCAATCATTACCCAGTATCACTAGTGTCAAATGCATACAAAAAATACTTTCAATTTTGCCAAAACTCTTTCATGCAGCCATACTATCACCATCCATCACAATTTTACCAGCTCTCTGATAATCTTCACATCACAAAATGGCAGAAGTAAAAATTAACAAACAAAATTGAGATTCAACAGAGCAGACTAACTGGTAACAATATAACCAACTTCTAGTATCAAGAAAGAAAACCAGATGTTGAAAGTGTAGAACACCAGTAACTGTCAAATTTTTATGACTTTTCTGCGTTTTTACAATTATTTTTAAAACTTGGTGGGCTCCGCAAGGTCTAGAAGGATTAGAAAATTATAGATATACTGCTAAACCAGTGAAGATATCACATGTACAAAAAGGAGCCAAATCAAACTTTTAAATACCACTTATATGTATAGAATGAATGTCACTAAATAGAGTGTCACACTTCTTAAAATCCTATTTGGTTGCCTGCGGTTTCCTGCCCTTTTTAACCTGGCTGATAATAGATTCATAGTCATAATAAAGTCAGAGAGAAAGGCCAATCGAAGTGATAATTTTCAATTACAGAATTGAAGAAAAACAATCTGGGCGAAGTATTACTTTCCATCTATAAAAAAGGGTTCCATCAAATCACAATACATTTCTGCTGTGATCTACTTGCCATATTTTAAACCCATGCTGAGAGAGAGAGATGAGTTCTGTGCTTTACCAGAAGATGACATGGCATAAGGGATGTAACAGGTACTACCAGGCTTTGATGTGTGCACATCCAAGTAAGCCTGACGTGAGAATACTCGGTTACAAGTGGCACACTGGTATTTGCTGATATGAACCTTAAAATAATAGAAAACTTGAAAGTGATACATATAGAAAAATTGAATGTTTCCACAACTGCCATCCATTACTCACCTTGTTATTATGGCGAAGAAGTGAGGTTTGGAATTTAAATGATTTGCCACAGGCTCGACAAAAGAAGGATTTCCGTGCCTTGGATGAATAGTCAGATGCTTCTGAATCTTGTTGATTGTTACCTGATACATCACTTTCTGGATAAAAATCATCCAGATCATCATGAGCAATTTCAATTGAATCCCTAGACTGAACTTTCCTCTTCACATTACGCTGCTTCTGTGCAACAGATGTTTCCTACAAAATAAAAATATTAGTACAACCAATCAAAACAAAATTGACGCTCCTGTGATCACCTTTTACTTACCCTGTAAAGATGTCTCAGACTGAGAGGTAAAGGAGTAGTTGAGCCAATAGAATGTGAGCCTGTGACAAGACCCAGTGGCAAGGAATCATCACTTGATCCATTTAAATCAGAGTCTGATTTGTCTAATAAAGACCGCCGACGTTGGTTAATGATGAGAGGATGAATTTCATACGCTGAGATCTGAGGGTAAAACATTGCTACAGCCGAGGGGCTACTTCCAAGCAATGTCTTTCCCTGAGGAAGCCCTGGAATGAGGAACAGCAAGCAGAGGTAGGGTAAATATTCTATTGTGATGACAGTATGAAAATGAAACTTTTAGGACCAATGATTACCATATGGTCCAATACCAAAGGGCAGATTTGGTACAGTGATGACAGGTGAGGATGAACTTGCTTCCTCATTACGATCACTCTCAGGACTCAAACGGTCATTCATTTTCAAGCTCCTAAAACAAAATAAAAAAGTCGGAAAGTGGTATTTGAAAAAAATACATAGAAGATGGCAGTGAAGCGGTTAACAATGACTGCAGAAAGAGAGTTGTTATTTGTGGCAGCAAATCCGTGATGATGTATTGTGCAAGCTTTCTTATCACAACTGTAAAATCCACTGGTAGTTAGCCCTTTCGTTCTAGTGATCCACCACTCTCCCACAAATATTAAAACAGTTAAAGGACAGTCAAATACCAATTCAAAACCAAGTGTAGCAGAAGAGAATAACAAAACAGACAGAAAACATGAGCACAGGCCTGTCATAATGACTTGTGATGTACACTTATAACAAACTGACAAGAATGTTGAGCCGCAGTCAAAACAGAACAGCGATGTAACGTGGGAAATAAGAGTGCGGGACTCAAGGGAAAAATAAACTGACGCGAGAGTTGAATGCTGAAAGCTAGGTCACTCGCAGAAAACTGGAGATCGGGGAATAGGGGTTCGCCTGCCGGTTATTAACCTTCCACCCAACAACTAAGCCAACACAAACGTCAATCGCGCTGAAAAGTCGCGGAATAAAACCTAGAAGAGCGAATCGGGCACAAATGCCTCGTCCGACAAACAAGTCATTGTCTAGATTGGTGAAAATTCCACTCGAGTACAGTCCCTGGCCCTACTTGTTGTACTGATTCAGCCAAGTAAATAAAGGATGCTCCATGAATGTGGAAAAGTAGCCCAATCGGAAAGGGCGATGGGCGTGAAGGGATACGGAGGGGACCAAGCCGTTCCTAGGACAGGGACACGAACCTTTCTCCTGGAAGCTGAACTCAAATATCAGATAGTTGAGCAGTCTACGACGTTTATTCTTTGTTGACGGATACGGCAAAACGAACGCGAGAAAACATACAAGCGTCTGTACGCGAAACAATTTCAGAATCGTGACACCCCGGCCCCTGACCAGTTGGTAGCGCCGTCGCTAGATGGCGTTGTTAAGACTGCTGCAACCACGGGCGTAGAAAAAGAAATCGCAAATCGGAAAGGTAAAATCCCCGTAAAATCAGGATAATATATCTGCCACCGAGGTGCATCCTGCCCAGAAGAGGAGCTTAAAACAACCTTAACCTCATGAGGCCTCGGATCGATAAGCCAGAGGGGGTCGGCGACGGAGTGGTCCTAGGGAATGCCCTGTGTCGCCCTGTGCCTCAGTGGCTTTGACGGGAGTATTGCACAGCGTCGAAGCGTAGACGCTCGTTTTTTATTTACACTTTGGCTACTTCAGACTTGAGCGACTTAAGACTCTGGGTCCAAGGGTTTCATATGCATCTTTCTTGACTGCCATATGGACGTTTCATGTGACTAACGGCACCTCATTTTGATAGTGTCCAGCACTTGGCACTTGGTCTGTGGAAACTTCAGGACCATCTTTCTCGACATTCAAAAATTGCGCGCGATTTTTGCATTCGACCCCACTGTGACGTCAGCAGCGAAAGCAGTTCCAGATTGACTCACCAGAGGTCCCTGAGCTCTCCCGTCGAGCCCGAAGTCATGAGAGTGATGAGTAGTGATCCAATTCCAAGTACCCCTCTTTATTTTTAAGACAAAACTGTGTTTGGGCACTCTTGAATCATCAATCAGTTCATTTCAATTATGGAGAAAGAGCCGCGTTTTTAAGTCATGTGCGATACTGAGGTGGAGAAAGGAGTCTATTTACATTGTACTGTAATTGATCAACATGGCTACTCACGACGGCGTCGATGTCATAGAATTAGCAGAAAGTACTGTTACAAAAACTCGGAACATGCGAATAACCGATGAAGACAGCCGAGATCAAGACGAAGAGAGCGAAAGCGAAGGTAAACTGCAGTGTTAAATTATACATAGTTCAGCTCCATTTGCCTCAAGATGTGAGGAGTACGAAAAGGGGCGAGTGACAACGAGAGGTTATAACCCAACCTCTGTTCAGAGAGCCCCTAGGTTTTTTTCGTTATGGTTTTATTTAAAGGATGAAATTTTCTCGAAAAAATTCCAAATTCCAGCCAAAAAATTCCTTGTATGTCTCCGTCTTCCCCCTGATTTAATTGCGGTGAAAGTAAGTTGAGGTCCAAGGGTCCTGAGGGTTTATAGCAGGGAGTGTCACTGTCAGCTAACACTCATCTGGCCTTCACCCTGAAATTACTGGCCATAGTCAATGTTTTTATGTTCCAAAGGTTGTCTTTCCTCTACTTTCAGTCTAATTTCTATCAAAGACAGTCACATTCTTATGTGGTTCTTAGAAAACCTGCTATCTCAAATGTTTAACCCATATGTCCACCTTAATTTATATCTGTTCATATTTAACTGTCATGTATTTTACCTGATTTTTTGTATATTTATAAAAATTATCTCTATTTAAACGATTCTTGTTTTCTATTTTTTTAATTTGTTGTCAACTTTTTACAGATGGGAAACCCAGATTACCTCCACTTGATGTAAGATTTCATGTTTGACTTAAACACATTTTAACTTCATAATCAGTCCTTTCATTTTCTAAAGAAATTCTTCTTTACCCATAGATATCAACAGCTTCAGGACAAAATGGCTCTAGTGGCCCCAAAACACCAACATCTATATCAAGGCACAAATCTGAAAAGGAGAAGAAAATTGGACATCGGCGTGTTGGCCTTGGGGGAGAAATCACTTACAAAAAGGTATTTTTTTGTGAACATTGTGGGGGTACTCTATTTTTGTCTTGCCACTTCTCATTAGTCAGACTCACATTGAGCTTCCATATATCAGATGTGAAATTATAATTGTGATGTCTGTTACAGATTCAAACAAGTCAAATCATGGGATCTATCCAATTGGGTATCCAGCATGCTGTTGGAGGACTGGCATCAAAGCCTGAACGTGATCTTCTTATGCAAGACTTCATGACTGTAGAGACTACTCATTTTCCTCCTACTGGATCCAACCTTACACCAGCACATCACTACATAGATTTTGTTTTTAAAACATATGCACCCATTGCTTTCCGTCATTTTCGAGATCTGTTTGGTATCCAACCAGATGATTATTTGGTAAGTGAATGTGTCTGCAACTGAAGCACTCTTTGTCTGGGAACCCATGAGATAGGTCTGACATATCTTTTTGTAGATTTCCATGTGCAGTGCACCACTACGTGAGTTATCTAATCCGGGTGCTAGTGGTAGTATTTTTTATTTGACTGAAGATGATGAGTTCATTATTAAAACTGTTCAACATAAAGAAGGTGAATTCCTTCAAAAATTACTTCCTGGGTACTACATGGTATGTGTCACCTGTTTATTAGTCATCTAGAAATTCCACTAGTTCATTTTTGTACGGAACTGACCATTTTACCACTACTTTTTCAGAATCTTAATCAAAATCCAAGAACTCTTCTACCCAAATTTTTTGGATTATACTGTTATCAAGTAAGTTATAATGTCTTTCTCTATTTGTATATTTTATATCTTTCATTAAGCTGTACTAAAAAAAAAATTGTCTCCTAGTGTAATGCCAAAAATGTGCGCCTGATTGCAATGAACAATCTTCTTCCATCTTATGTGAAACTTCATCAGAAGTATGATCTTAAAGGCTCAACATATAAACGAAAGGTATGGTGTTCCATTAATCTTTACTCCTGCTGTACCCTTTGTATGTGTATGAATTTTGTTACTAGTGCAATAATTTTCACTTACGTCAGTATGTATTCCTTGAGACTCCTTTTCACTCTCACATTTTTTTTATTTAGGCCAATAAGTCTGAGCGCCAGAAAAAGTCACCAACATACAAAGATTTAGACTGGATGGAACAGCACCCTGAAGGAATTTTTCTTGAAGCTGACACGTACAATGCCCTTGTAAAGACAATACAGAGGGATTGCCGGGTTTTAGAGAGCTTCAAAATCATGGACTACTCTCTTTTGTTAGGAATCCACAATTTAGATCTAGCTGCTCGTGAGAAAGCAGTGAGTACAGTTTTCTATGATATTCTTTCTAAAAAATTGAGTGTTGGATGATGCATGACACTGTTATTGGTGTTCAGGAAAAGCGTTCACAGCAGAACAGCAACTCACGGTCAGAAGATATTGGAGATGGTGCTGCTGGGGGGAATGGATCAGACGACGGAGGTGCAGCAGGTTGTAGCTCCAGTGGAGCAACTGCTCTCAACCGGTCAAGATCCATAAATCGTCAGAGACTTGTAGCTCATTCCACTGCCATGGAAAGTATTCAAGCTGAAAGTGAGCCCATTGATGAAGAAGAGGATGTCCCGTAAGTGTCTTAAATTAAATACAGGGTCTGAAAATATGTTCAGCATGTTATAATTTCACTGGTGTCTCTTTTTCCAGACCGGGAGGCATTCCTGCCCGCAATGCTGCTGGTGAACGGCTACTCTTATTTATTGGTATCATAGACATTCTGCAAAGTTACCGCCTCAAGAAAAAGCTTGAGCACACATTTAAGTCAATAGTGACTGATGGGGTAAGTTGTACACAAAATCTCAGAACCTTAAGAAATGTTGATATATTGAGAAGGTAGATTCATAATCTTCTTTGCTTCTAGGATACTGTGTCAGTTCATCGACCAAGTTTTTATGCTCAGAGGTTCCTAGACTTCATGTCCAAAACAGTGTTCAAGAAAATTCCATCACGTAAGTGTTACCTATGACATTTGGTTTTTTTTTTCTTTCCTCCCGGAGAGATCTGGTTTGCAACCAACACATGGAGACTTTTTGTGGAAAGAGACATTGGTATCTCTCTCAAGTGCTGGTGTTGTTTCAGCACCTTTCCAAACCCTTAATATCTGTACAGCTCTTTGTGGTATGACATGGTAATTCTTATTGTGGTGTGGTACTGGTGTCTCAAGAGAGCTGCATAGCATATGTGGCAGGACGGGAAGCTCATTGCATGATTTCAGACAGCTACTCTGGAGTTGGGAATTTTCTCTAATTTAACTCTTTAGGGGGAAGGCAATGATGTCTTTCAGTGGGCTTGTAAAGCCCACTTACTACTTAGATAAATTGTCTTTCCTCTCTTCTTTGACATGCAAAGGGTCAACCAACTTCACATCCAAACTTCCTGTACAACTCACGTTCTTTATTTCAATGCTCATCAAAGCAAATTGACAAACCTTGTCAAACATCTACTAAACAAACCCTACTTTTTCAGTTCCTTGCCTTTTAATTTTTGATGTATTGCAGTTGGCGTAGGGAATATTGATGTCCTTCTTACCAGTCTATTTCTTCTTCCTTTTGATAAGTTGTGCTTATGTAGCAGAATGAGTCCTCTCAAAAGAAATTGTGAAATGTGTTTTACATAACTGGGTGTTAAGTCTTACTTGGATCTATACCCTTTATCATAATGAATCCTGACTAAATTTTTATTCAATTTTGTGGAAATCATCAAGATTACAGTTTGAGTGTGTTTATAATTCTCTTAAACTGGCTCATTCATCTACATTGTACAGATAAAACTTTGTGTTCTTTTGCACATTTGAATCTGTATATGTGTTTGTTCCCTGCCCTGCCCTGCCTTAGTGGACCTGCCTGAAATTAAAGGCAATCATCGCAAATTCCGAACTCTCGTCACGAGCTACATAGGTACCGTATTGCTCAGATCTTGTATTTCTGTCATATGTTCTCTTTTGTTCTTCAAGGCATTTTCTGTGGGAGTGGTTAAATTTTGCTGGATTATTTACGACTGATAGTACATTCTCGGTGCAGTCTTACTTAGTCAGAATACCTGGAGAAATTCCCACAGCAAGTGCCTTAAAATGCTGCACATATTGCTTAAGCTAACATGATTTAATTTTTCTGTTTATATTTTTCCTTTATTTCTGTGCGTGTGCTTCTTTGATTTTTATTTTTATTTACTTGTGTTCTCAAGGAAATTTCTAGTCTTGTGCAGTAATTGGTACGCACTGTGCTCTGCTGCAGTGCACCCTACCATAGTTGTTGCTGTGGCCATGCTGTTTTGTTTTCTAATATTAATCTATGGTTTCTAGTTGGTGTAGTTTTAGCTGTTAGGTCCGTGCTTCTCTTGCATGCACAATCATATGTAATCATTCTCTTTTAAAAACTTGCATCTGTTATTTCTCCTAGAACTCTGATTGCTGTGTTGTAAACTTGGTCTTTTAAAACTTATTTCTCATTATTTTGGTTGTGGTTTGACTATTGGGAAGTTGATTAGAATCCTGTTCCTTTCCTATTACTTGTGGAAGTATTTTCCCTGATTGTTTACAACAGTCTTAAGTTCCCTGTTCCTGAGTAATGGAATTGTAATCATTGTGTGGTTTTATGAAATAGTTTAAGACAGGTTGGCAATTACTCAAATGTTTGAATGCTTCCAAACCTTTTTCCCCTGTATCTTTGTTTAGTGATCACCAAATAAGCCGTTGCCATTCTATTTGTCAGAAACTGGCGACTGCATTTAAAAAAGAATTGTTAGAAATCTTTTAACTGGCAGTAAATTCAATGTAGCTGAGTTATATAACTCATATTTAAATCCTGCTTGTAGTTTTGAAGATGTGGGTAACACTCATTTGAGGTGATTTTATGCTTTCCCTATGCTTCTGCTTAGGGAGCCTACCGAGTGATATTAAGTATCTTCTACTTTTTAATTATTATTATTATTATTACTTATTTATTTTTATTTTTTTATTTTTATTTTTTTTGTGGGGGGGGGGGGATTTCTGCTTTCAGTATGTTCAAATTGTGTTGGCATGGTGTCATTGTTGACCACCAGAATTCGAATGATCATTTTTCAAAGTTCTTTCAATATGCATGCCTCTTTTGTGACCGTTATGGCTATCCAGTAATATCTGGAATTTTTGTTTCAGCTCTGAAGCACTCTCCATCTAAGCGGAAAAGCTTGTCGCGGCCCATGAGAGCTCTAGATTCGGAAGTTGATATGCCAGGTGAGTGTGAATGCCTCTTTTTGATGGCACAGTTAAAAAAAAAGTTGTCCTACATGTTCTCAGGCAGGAATGAATTCTGTGCAAATTTTTATGTGCTTAAAATTTCATTTTTATTGTTAAGAAATATTGTGGGCTGTATCCTGTTGTTAGTCCTAATGTTAAGATGTAACTGCAACTCTGTTAGTCACTAGATTGTGTCTTACAATTATGTCTGGGGCTTTTGTAAATCCAAAAAGCATGCCACTCTGTACAAACATACCATTACTTATTGTAACTGATGTTTTGTTAAATGCTGCTATGAAGGCTCCCAGGCTGCCTCATCTCCAAGTAAACCTGGTAAGTGGGAAAAGTAGTGTGCTGTTTTTTGGTGCTGAACGTGGAAAAATTATTTTCCCTTTGTTTCCCCCACCCTTTTTTTGTGTTCTATGAATTGCTATGAGAGTTTGGCTAGTAGAGGTTGGCTGAAAGAAAAGAAAGAAAGAGAGAAACATTCGCTCATCTCACTTTGTCTGCCTCTGAGACTGCTTGTAAAATGATGGAATATTGTAAGGCTGACTCTAGTGCCTAACCAACCTCATAGAGTTATTATCGATTGTGTACATGTGTTTTTTTATAAACCAACAAGGAAAGAAAGAAAGAAAGAAAAAGAAACAAAATAACAATTTGCTAACCATGTGGTGCTGTGCTTACTCCTGCTGCCGCTGCTGCTGTGGCTGTTGCTGCTGGTGCCGCTGCAGCGAGTCCCGACGCCCAGCCCACTTCTGCGGCCTCGGCCTCGAGCAGTTCAGCCGACAAGAAGGTGACGCCGAACCCGCAGACCAGCGGCATGGGCGCAGCGCCACCCTCGTACCCCGCCGTGCTCAAGGGCAAGGGCCAGGGCCAGGGTCGTCCGCGGCCCCCTCCGGGCCAGAGAGGGGCTCCTCCTCCCGTGCCCCCGAGGGGCTCGCCCCGCGCCCCCAACAAGAACATGGGCTTGGGGCACGGCTCAGGCGGCGACTATGGCTCCAGAGGTGAAGGCTCCACCACTGCGGGTGCCACCGGTGTCTGTGGGCCATTGGCATTGGCAGTCCGTTCCTCATCTTCACCATCCCCTTCCTGGGCCTCCTCCGAGTCCTCAGGGCATAGTTCTCATATTTTGTCTGTAGAAGTTGGCTCTCCCTGCTCGGATGCTTTCACCACTCGTTCCCAACCCCAATGCATGAGTGTAGATGGGCCGGCGCAGGCATCGCCAGTTCCTCAGGTGGATTACCACATCACGCTGGTCAGGAAACGTAGCGTAGCTCCAGCCACATGCCACACTAAGTGTCGAGCCCTTGCCCCTGCCCCTGCACCGGCCACTGCCCCTGTCGACTTGCATGCGAAAAGTAGTAGCTGGAGTCGGGCTTTCTCAGAGATTGTTCTGTCATCTCCATCCGTAGTTGGCTCCATGCATTCAGTCAACCATGCTTGTAGCCATTCTGAAGTAAACGTGCACTCATATTTAAATGATTTCAAGCACAGATTGGCCTTCAATAGAAGAAGCAACCGTTTTAAATTGTTCACAAACCATATTCAGACATTGAAGCATCGCACCTGCCAGACTATATGTAACCTCAGAAGTTCTCTTTCACCCAGACAGGTAGCACCTTCATCTCACAATTGTGAACCAAAGTTCAGATTTACACAGACTGAAAGGACTAGAAGAAAACCAAGTCCGATGTGCTCTGTTAACATTTCTAGAGAAACTGAGGGCCAAGTTCCCTCCTCCTATCCTCTTAATTCATATGATGTGGCAAATGTAAAGAAAGCATTGAAGAAAAAGAAAAGACAAGCTCCAGTACCAATATCAAAATCAGATGTGAAAGGTGCTTCACCAGCGGTACCTGAAGCTCAATGCTCAGGTGATATGGGAGGAGGTTTCTTGGATGACTTACCGATATGTCGTGCACCCTCTGTCAATGTGAGTCAACTTGCTGATAACAAATCTGTATGCCTAGTCTTCAATGGTGGTTCAGAGTGTCAAACTGGAGAACATGTCAATATTTCTGAAGAAACTAGTTCTACTGGAGTGGAAGTATCACCTAGAGAAGCACTTAGTGAAAACATTAATCTTCAAGAAGCATCACCGACCGCTCCCAAATAAGTTCCCCTGTTCATAAATTTTAAACACCTACCAAGTTTATTCTTAGTCTGTCATAAGCACATTTACATTAACAGTCTGTCATCCCATGAATAACACACCACTTTTTATTGAAAAAATAAGATCTGCTTGTTGGTTGTTTTAGCCCACCTTTAAGTATTTAGCTCTGCTTACACCATGACGAATCTTGTAGGAGTGAGTTAGTCAACTTTTGGAGGGTTAAAATGTGTTTCGCGTCATCACACTTAGTGTGAAGCTTGTATATTAGCGGTTGGGAGCTGGCTCCTTTATTGCCAAGGGAACTGATGCTATTTATGTGCATCACTGATACGGGTAACACTTCACCATAGTCTGTCAGACCAAATATAAAGATATTTTTGTTGTCGAGGGATGCGCCTGGGAAGACTGATTGCTACAGTATCTTCGTTTGGAAAGCATATACTAATTGTGATATAGGTTTAATTAAGGCTGTGGTTCTATTTTTGTTATACATTAACAATTTTTTTTTTAATTCTTATAAGTTTATTTATGCTTGTAACGTTTTGGTTATCGTAGTTTTCATGTGAACTAGATGCTAATGTTGGCTTGTATTAGTGTGTTACTTTGGCACATGTTGTATTTTGAACTTGAACCATTTGCAAGTTGTTGTGCTTGCATTAGTGAGTAGTTTTGAGTTTTCCCTGTCTACTCGACCCCATCAGTGTGTGTGTGCTTAAATTTATGTGACATGATGAATTGACATTATGATAATGTGTTCCAGTGATATGAATGGTAGAAAATGGTTCATCATAAACTTGTTCTGTATACATTGCTTACCATTACCATATTTTTTAGTACAATTGAACTTATTTCCAGGGCTCCCACTTGCCTGGTAATTCATGGAAAGTTAGAGAAACCTTTGTAATTAGAAAATGTTAGGATAGTCATCAAAATTTTCGTTTGTTAAAAGTGTTGTGCAAACTTAAAAATTTTGGTCTAGAATGTCAAGAAAATTTGGTGGGAACCCTGCTATCTCTGAAACGCAAGTTTGTGACCATGCTGCAACTACCCCATTGCTTTTCCTGTAGGTGGCTTGAGTCTCCCTCCCTGCTCCACTCCTCCCCCGGCATTTGAGGACGCTATTCGGGGCGACTACGTGGTGGACGCCAACAACAGTACGAACACACCCTTGCGCCACAGGATTAGTGGCATCCATTCCCGCCACGCATATCGAGAGGAGGCAGTGAGGTAAGTGTACTTATGAAATGGTAGTCTGTATTTATGTCTGCTTCTCTGGAGCTTAACTTACATGACATGGTATGGTATTCTCAAGCTTAAATGTAGGGCAGTTATGCATCTCTCAATCTTGGATTATGTTTTTTATTTTCCTTCCAAGCAAATTCTGGAAGAGATTATTTACACTTTTTTGATGCCTCGTAGTAATAAGCTCATTCAGTTTGCTCATATGTTAAAAGTAAGCTTGTATGTGGAGTTGTAGGTATTTGTATGTATTTTGTGGGTAAAAGTAATTGCATTCAGACCATGTGAGAAAAGCTCAACTATTTTTAGAACACTTTAAGTTGATGTGATTATGACGTGCATTGGGGAGAATTTTGATTTTAAACATCTGCTTTGTTCTAGCTCCTGCTCAGTAGAGTCTCTTTCAATGAGCTTCAGATCAATTAGAAAATCTTCATATAAAATGTCATCTAGTAGTGTGTCAATTCTTTATCCCTTGACTTTGAATAATGGGTATGTTTCACCTTCCTCTGGTACTTGCTTTGCCCACATTGTTTATTGTTTTTTTTAACTACCCAAGTTGGATGATTAAGTTTGTTGTTGTTAATAACATAACATAATTTAATTAGTTAAAATATTACCTCCCCTAAACTTCTGCCTTCCTTCTTGTAAGTTAACATCAGTGCTGATGTGGCTTTTAGTAATCACTGCTTTTTATGGTCTCGTTCATATAACAATGCCAAGATTTTAACCGGTTAGTTCCCGTTCTTTCTGATTTCTAATCTATTTATGCTTATACAGTATTTCAGAAATAAGACTGGAGTCACGTCCGGACAATAAATCAAGTCTTAGTGTGGAGTCTGGAAGTTCAACTTCTGGGTTTGGATCGAGTGGAGCAAGAGGCCATTTGACATGGACACCTCCTGCTTCAGTCGAGGGGTCTACACCAACATGGACTGAGGGTACACCTAGCTTTACGGAATCTTCAAGCAGTGGAGATATTGGTAAGATTTGATATTTGTAATTTTCCCAGCTCCAACTCAAGAAATACTCTCTTACGACTTTGTTTTTTCAATTCTAGGATGTCCAACCACTCCTGTTCGAAGTTCACATGGTCGAGAGAGGGCATCAGCTAGAGCTGCTGCAGCCGCTGCTGCTCAGGAACGTCTTGCCAACCAACAAGAAAGTGAAGTGGTAAGTGATTCTTCTCATTGTGTGTCCATAACTTTACAAATACTGCATGGGAAGTGACACTTTTCAATATGTTTGGAGATTAAAATATTCAGTTGTGAGAGGCATGCAGTAGAATTTTGATGCACTAACACTCCAATCTTATCAATACTGTTTCCTCTTTTATTGCACAAAAAGTGCATTCATCAACATACACTATTTTCACATTCACTCTAAATTCATTTGTTAGTTGGGATAGAAACAGATTGCCTTTCCTTTTCTACTATCAAAGGACCTGGCATTGTTATGTATGTTTCAGCTATCACTCTTTTCTCAGTTTTGCACATTTTTTGCAGTTTTGACCCAGTTTACTTTTGTGTTCTTAACAGAACAAAGAGTATTTGTTTTCTAAATTAAATTTTTATTCAGAGCACTTAAAACCTACAAGGCTTCAGTGTTTTAAGGCTTGCTGTCACGAAGTTAGCATAAAATCTTCTCATTTCGTCATCCTCCTTTCTTCTTTTCATTGGTGCTAGTGTGACCGTTCTTCTTAGTGAAAAAGTTGGCTTTGTGATTTTCATGCTGTCATGATGCTGTTATGTTGTACCCTGCTACGTATCAATGGTCTCTTCTGCGCTCTATCTCCTTTGTCTTTCTCCCCAGGTTGCTTCTCAAGGAGGAAAGCAGCGTTGAAGTCCAACTTATATCATTTCATTTGTCAACCATTTATGATACTTCAGCAATAACTCGGGTGCTGACATACAGCATGTTTTAGGTTAATTGATCGCTCCTCTTTTGTGTTCTTATTTTGATTGGGCTCACTGTGGAATTCATGTATCAGCCATGTACTTTATGTTGCACTTATGAAATGTTTATCTTGTATTGTCTCAGCTTGTCATACCACATTGTAACTATGCTCTCATATCATTCTCTAAAGTGTAAGCTCATTTTACCATATGGCATGATCACAAGATTGTTTTTATTTCGTTATGACAATTGGTTTTGTGCTCTGTAACGGTTGTAAGGTGCTGACTTGTTTGAAAATTGCCAATTTACCAAAAATGTCCCTGTTCAGTAGGGAATGTACGTATCATTTTCTTGACAACAAATCAAACAAACTTGCACTGTTAAACCTAGGAAAAGAAATATCATGTTATTTATTTCAGTTACATGTGCTTTTCACTCTGACATTCTAGTTGAGATTAAAGAGGGATAAAGTGTCACTAGATTAAGCGCCTGTTTGTTGCCTTATTTACATACATTTACTTTTGTGTGTGGCTGCTGAGCTTTTAGGAATTTCTAGTATGATTTATTGTCTTAACATTTTTAATTTGATGAGCTCTATGAGTTGCCATGGATTTACACTGCATTGTGACTTCTGTATGTATGTTTGTGATCTATGTGTTGCATTTAATTAATACTTCTACTTTGGAAACATTTTTTTTGCCTCCTGACCATACTTATTTTTTAAAGCAGAATATGATTTTGTTGGGACAGCTTGAAGTCACCACTGAACGTGTACTTAGTGGATTTTCTAATTGGGCTGTATTTTATTCTAATACTTCAAACATTTCAATCAGAAGAAATCTCTGGATAGAAGGCATCCTGTTTCCATCATAATTACTCTTTGCTTACTGTCGATTGATAACACTTCCTTTAGCCAATATTCTACCTTGAACTGTGGTGTTTTCTCTTAATCGATCCAATTAGCCTTCTTTGCCATTTCTCCTGAATCTCTTTGTGTCAGTTTGTCAATACGAGCAGTATTTATTATGTATTTGGATTTCAATGATAACCTGCCTTGCATTGTTAAATCCTGTTTCAGGTACATATAGTTCTTTGAATTCTTACCTGCTTTTGTTTAGGATTTTTGTGCCAAATATTGATTTTTGTTTTAAAAACTGATTCAAGCCACGCCTCATCTTGCTTCTTTTTATTAGTAATGACACCAAGTAATATCTACTAATGCACAGTGCAGCACCTAGTAATGAAAATTTTTCTATGGGGTTTCTTTAAAACATTTCTTTCTTTGTAATGATGTTACAGAAAGATAATCATTTTGTATCTGTTGCTTTCTTAGCTAGAATCATAGCATAATGAAGCAAGCTGACAATAAGAAATACTATAGTTTAAGATAATTATAGTCTATGTGGGGCACGGGTAAAATGATACATGATTGATATCTTGCTAAGAAGCTTGAAAGCCTCTTATTTGGAAGGGCTTTGCAGGTGTTCATTTTACTCATCTCCTTGTTTTCCTTTTACATTGTTTTAATTTTATCCTATGATTTTATCTGTGTTATATGATATTCGCATTTGTAAATCAATTCTTGAGCTGATGGATTTTACCATTGCACCCTACAAGTGCTCTGTCGCTCTGAAGTAGTTGATGAGAAATAATGCTATTCAGACATGTCATACCTTGCATAATTCTTAGTCTGTACTTCTAGAGTGCAGTGAATAAATGTTTTTGTGCTGAAGTTGTGGGACTCACTTCATAAATCAATGTGTTGTTCTGATTGACCACGGTTCAACTGAAGAGCAAGTTCAAAACGCTATTCCACATTGGTTCAATATGAAAAATATACATTTTAAGTAACTGGACTTTGTTTGATGCCTTTAGCAAAAAAAAAATTTGAACCTTAATCAGTATTATGAGTCTTGCCTACTTGATACGAAGGCCCTGCGGTTTTGTTATCCACATGTTATTACGTTTGCTGAAACTGACCTGTATCTGCTGTTGTTTTTGTATGAGTATGCAGATAAAATGGCTGTTGATTTTCTAGAATGCCTCATTTAACGTTTTTGTTTCTGCGACATATACAGAGTTTTGTACTATGGAGTGTTAAAACATTAGATGTCTTCATATTTTCCAAAGCATTTTATCTTACCATCCAGCAAATAATAATCAGATACGCATTTGTATGAGTAGTGTAAAAGCATTCCCTTAAATTCCATTAAGCTGTTGAATATGACATGCCGTAGAACTACATCTACTACAGGGCAGAGTCCAAGGCTGTGATGAACTTTGTTATCTCATTAATCAACTTTCATTATAATTGTTGCAATACCACCATCTTAAATTTATCTCCAAGTTTGCCTGCTACTTCTGTTTTGGTGTGTAGCGGTGATTAAAAAAAAAACTATCTTGTGTTGCTAAGTTAAAGAACTTTATTTCGCTGAGGCTGTTTTTCATTTATTGTACTATATTGGTCCAATTAGGCACATGCTCTTTTTCGTAAATATTAATTCTTTTTATTTTTGTTTCTTCCTTGTAAATGGACATAACTTTGTTTAGATAATTGTTGTTTATTCTTGCTAACTCGAACTGCTCATTTCTTGTTTTTGCATAATGTAAATAATTTTTGTGTAATGTCCTTCTTGGGGTTGATGGATAATGATCTGATGCTTAACAGGGTTGCCACGCTATTGACATGTGATTCCACTTTGATTAGATTGAATTTCTTAAGTGAGTGATGCTCGCTTGTAGCGTCAATAATTTTTTTGTGTTGTTTCGCCCCCCTCTTTTAGGCATTTAAAAATTTTGTTTGCTATTAGGAGATGTCATATTACTTGTATATTCGAAGCTGTCAACTTCAATCTTTGGGTAAAAACGTGACCACCCATACATGTACTTGCTTAGCAATATCACTTACAATCTCACTTGAACAAAATTGGTTAACAGATTTAACTTGCCTCGCTGATCTTTGAATAGGAGAATGGTATGCCTCTCATTAATTTCTGTGTTTCAATGGTCTCATCATTGAATTATGTATTTCATAACATTTCGCGCAAAGATGCATTGTTTCCAGATTGATGGTTTTACAATCTGACTGGGTTCTCCAAGAATGAATCACAGCAAGTGTTCCACATTCTCTTTTTCCTGGGTGACCACCTCTATTACATTCTGCAGCATTTCCAAGTTTACTTTCAAATGCCTGGGGCATTGTCTTTTGAAATATTATCTAATTCTAGCTCTGTGTGTTGGCTTTAAGAAAGAGACACGTCCCAGTGTCTTTGTCCTCGCTAGTAAGTGTACAATTTCAATGTTACTTCATGGTCTTCATTGTGATTGGGTATCCCGTTCCTGTTGTTGTTCATGACCTCTGCTTAATTTTTTCTTCCAATCTTTAATGAATATATATAAATCATGAATTTGTATTTTGCATTAACCACTTTCTGTCAGTCAGGGATATGAAAATACTACTGAGAGTTAACTTAGGTGTTGACATTTGGTGTTGATTGAGTTAGTTCTCACTGACATGCTATTGTTACTTTATAATGTGATGTGCTTATAAGTTCCTTTTTCAGCGTCGTTTTATTTTGTAAATTTCATTGTACATGAAAATTTTTGCTTTAAGAGCAGGGTTTAGATTCGGTACTGGGGACAGAATAAAATGGCATTATGAACTGAGATTGATATGCTCGAGTAAAATGGAGTAATGCATGATCCGGAAAACTTGAGCAGTTTGGGTGGTCTGGCTTACTTTTCCACCGTAGTAGTGTTTTGTGTTTGTGATCAGAAGTTGTGGACTATGTGAAAAGCAGTATTGTGTTGAATACTGCTTTTGTCTGATGTTAAACAGCAATACAGTGGTGGTTTTGCTATTATCAGCAAACTTCCAGAAGAAACAGTAAATATGTAGCCTAAATGTTAATGCTCATTTTGAAATTAAGTAACTCTTTTGAAAATTACCTATGCATGTAACAATTGCCCCTTTCCTTGAAGGGTTTACCTTGTGATTTTGCTTTATAATTGGATGTTCATGCTTGCAGTCAGTATTTTGAAATGGCCTGTGCAGAGACTAAATTATTTCTGTTCTGCAATTTAGTGTGGGAAGACTTGTCAGATATTGCAGGTGAAGATATCTGTGGCTTTCCTATAGTGTCTCTGCCGCATCACATGAGATTTTGGGTTTCTTTTTCAGTGGAAGTCCAGTGTGTGTTTTTGCTGCGTGCGTGCGTGTACATATATATATAAATATATTTATTGGGTATAATATAAGGTTATCCTATGATGTGATGTCATATGTACTTATTCTATTCACCTTCAGCTTCAAATGGCCTTTTGCTAAGTTTCCTCAATTTTTTGGGTGATGTGATTAGCAACAGCCTTTTTAAACAACTTCTGATTTCATCAGACTTTCTTAGCATATATTTCACCTAAATTATTTGCTTCATGAATCAGTCAGGCTTTCATAATTTATTGATATTCTCTCTTACAAAGAATGTTCTCGGTAAATTTTGTGTGAATGGAGCTATTGTCATTTTATCTTTCATTATGAATTAGGTGGTTCAAAGGCTATGTAATACAGAAAAAATTTATTGACAGGTAAATAATTATTTTGTAACAGATCAACATCACACCATGTTCATTTACTTTGACTAGGAAACATTATTATGTTCTCATCATTTGACCCCCATCTCCTCCCCCTCCCCTCCAAGCTTATCTGCATAGAGCAAAGAGAGTTTTGCATTCTAGAGAGGTAGGTAGTTAGCTGATTTAAAATTGAGTGGAGGGGGACATGTCATGAATTGTATTATATATTTCTATGCTTAAAAAGTATGTACTCTAAATGCTAGAAAAGAAATTGAAATTTGGAAGGACATCACAGTCTTATTGTGATTGAATGTAGTGTGAATTTGCAACTGCATATCAGGAAAGTCAGAATGTTTTTGTTATTGTTTTGCATCAGTCGTATCTCGGTGTTTTTATGTATATAACCATTTCGTGAAAAACATCAATGTATGTACAATGGACATTTTAACCAAATGTAGCATTTAAAGATGACTGAAACTTAGTTCTGTTCCTTTTTATTGTTAAGATATGTTATTAAGGCTTTGAAATGTTATAAACATTTGTTATGTTATTTTACAATGTTCATGGAATGCAATTATTGAATTAAATAGATACACATACAAATGTTGGAATTAAGTGTGATTATACCTTTATTTTCAATGTCATCTCATCTCAACATGTCATACTCAATTTTCAAAACAAGTGATATAGTGCACATGGGGAAGAAGGTGCAACGCTGCAAATCATCAAACCTCATATTTACTTTTGCTCTAAAATATAGATTGTAGGGATGCTTCTAGAAAACTCATGCCTACATTTAACCAGCTATCCAATGCACCGGCACTCATTGCACACTTCACACACTCCAATAACTTTGGTCATGGTTCTACATGTCGGTATATTACTGAGTGAACCAAGGATAATTAACATACACAGTTTTTATTTTGAATATTGATTGCCTCCCCGGATTTGTTTATTATTCTTTGTGGATTGTTAGGTTTGTTTTCAACATTCACTCTTTCAACTCTGCTTCCTGGATTGCATGCATGATGGGGATTTTCAGATAATGTTTAGCATGTTGTTGCCTTGGTAATATGTTCACCAAAATTTTAAAATCATCTTTATCACACATTATTACTCTTTTCGTTATTTGATTCACAATTGCAGACTCATCTCTAAGTTGACGTTGAGGATGCTGCATACTTCAGTGGACCTTGTTGTGCGCCCTCATACAGCTCACAAATCAACGACTTCGGGTTTAAGGTAGTTGAAGAAGAGGTATGGATAGGGGTAGATGAGATGAAAGGGTAAGTTTTTATATATCTATCTGATCTCTGTTTGTGAGATGGTTTTCTAATTTTTATTGGGAATGCTAGTGGAAAAGTTTTACTAGAGGGTATCTGAATCTATCTGTTTAATTGTCCTTTATAGTGATGTACCAGATTGAATATTTCTACCTGCTATGTAACAAAGCACAACTGGATTTTGTATTCATGACCTGAGCTCAGTATTAGTTTATCTTTCTATGTTTAAGAATGGTGCAATGGAATTTTGTTAGAGCTTCACTCAGGTTTGTAATTCGATACTTTCTCTGTGAAGTTTTCTTTTGCGTGTGCACTGTGAAGTGCATTGGATAAGATTGGTTTTGGTGTAAGTATGATCTGGTCTGTTGTTTGTTAAACCTAAGACAAGACCAAAAAGGTTAATGCTTTTGTACCATGTTTAGTCATAACCATGCCTTTAAATCCTTACTTAAATGTGCAATTTTTGTTTGTGTAAAACACAGTGTGTCTTTATTTTATAGTACTTGTAATGGATTATGTGTGTTCTTAAAGATTTTCCAGTTCAGTGTTTCAGTGGTGGAATCTAAATAGTATGCTGTGATAAAGCATTCTACATTGTTAGACTGATTTATTTTAAGCTTGTTTGTTGTTATGTTGTACTGTGCCTTCAGTCATGGTCATGGTAGAATGTCACTCTCAGGGGGAAAAAAATGGTGCATGAATTTTATTAGTACTGTTGACTCATTGTATTTGAGAGCTGACAATGTATGATATCTATGAGTATTGCAACTTTGCTGTTGTGTAGATACAAAATACAATTCCTTGTATAAATTTCTTGAATTGCCTATCGGGAATTAAGTATTTAAAGTCATCAAAGACAGCTCAGTCCCATCTAAGTCACATGGACAAAGTCAGGTTCCCTTGTAAGTGTGCAGAAATATTAATGTACATTAAAGTTATGCAAAAAGTGTTAAATTGTCATCGATTTAGACTGCTACACAAACTCATCCCTCACATCACTTTGAAATTGCTTTTTTTTTTTAAGATGCTCCCCCCCCCCCCCCTCTTTGCAGTATAGTCTTAAGATGAACCTGTTAATATTTGTTGAAGTATTTGGGGAAAATCCCAAACTCAATCTGCAGGTGATTGTGTCTATTGTCTATTGTCACAATATGGTATAATTTTCTAGTCTTCTTCTGTTAGTCGTAATACGCTCTATTTGTCTTTTACTGTTGGAATGTTACGAGACTATGAACTTTCCAATCTCTTTTTGGTTTGTTGTTGCATTGTTGGAGTGAAAGTTTACCTGCTAAAAACTCAAAAGCCACTTTTTTGTTTCCTGCTTTGAATGGATGGAAACGGATCATAAATTCAGCTTAATTTAAGTGTCTTGGTATCTTTTGAATTTTGTTTTGTATCCAGTCTTTTCTTGCGAACTTTTAATATTATTTTCAACACTGTATTTCTTTTCAAAAGTGCGGACAGTGTTTTATCTGCTCTCTATAACTTCAACACATGTTTGTAGAGAATTTCCTGTTATGTAATAAATATATGAGAAAATATTTTCAAAGCTTGTCTGTCTTTATCTTACACACGCACACGCACACACACACACGCACACACACACACACATCTCTGCCTGTCTCGCGAGCTCGAGCAGGAGGAGCGAGCCATCGCGGTCGCCGCCGTGCTGGGCCTCCCCATCCTCTCCCCCTCCCTCAACCCATTGGTCCCTCCTCAACATAAAAAAAACAGGCCTCAATCCTTTAGGGGAGGAGCTTGAGAATTGGATGGGGTGGACGGAAAGGGGTGGATACACGATTCAACTCGACCTGTCTGCTGCAGCTCAGACCTCTCCTCAGTTGCAGTCCTGACTCTCGTGGGGAAGGACCAAGAGTCTCTCTAGCATGTGATTTGAATATGACGCTACCGTTTCTGTGCACCAAGCTGGATTATTTTCACCGTATTTGGATACTTGGAATTACGCCGACACTTTCACACTGTGCAGGTAATTTAAAAAATTCTCAGAAGGATTTGACAAGTTTCGTACTCAACGAGAGAATCTCCTCCCGCTTGATTTGCCGGTCTGCCCCGAAGCGTCCGAAGGGAAGTCCCCAGGTAGCACCGCATCGCAGAAAAGAAAGTTGTTCGAACATCTGCACACTATAACTGGTGGCATAAGAAACCATTTAAATCCAATCCAAAACCATGTCTTTTAAAATATCAAAATTCAAATTTAAAAATAAATAAATCAAAATCAAGGGATTTCTTTCAGAGATCGAAAATCAATGCGAATCATTTTCAATCGAATTTCGTGGATTTCATTGAAGTGCTCCGAAACCGAAATGAAACACAGAAGGCTTTCAAGCAGTTAGGCCGGTGGGCGCCAGCGGGAACAGGAATAGGAGGGCGAGAGAAATGAAAATCTCCATAGAGCTGGTATTTGAACCCAGGGTAGTTTGCACGGTTCCATAGGCAAGCCAACGGGGCCGACTCCGGCTCGGAATGTGGCGGAAGAACATCGCTACCGGTGACATGCGCGTTCTCCGCTTTCCCTACCTTACCTCACCTCGCCTCCCCTTCGTCCCCTCCCCTCCCACCGCTGCACCACGCCCCTCGCCTCCCTTCCCTTCCCCTGCTGCAGCCACAGCGCTCAATAAATTCTCATCTCGCCCCTGCGCTCGCCCCGGCCCGGCGATGCCACCCCTCACGCGCTACCCCCACCACTACCACCACCACTCCGCCCCACCGCCCGGCCGCTCCAAGACGCATGGAGATGAGGACGAGGAACAATGCGGCAGGAAAAGTGACGAAAATCCCAAGCTCTCGCCGAAATGGGAGGCACGTGCTACGCGCTTCCCTGAACTGGGTTCAAATACCGGCCGCAGACGGCGCGTTTTTCTTACCCGCGTGGCTGCACTGCACCCCGGCGGCACTCCACTCAACCGGAAGTGGAATATGCCGACATGACGACGAGGTGTAGGGCGGGGGCGGCGGGGGCGGCGGGGGCGGCTCCGCCCCGCTGACAGGCGCGCGGCCGTTGAAAGGCGAAAAGCGGCGTAAATCGTCCGTGATGAGACTCGCATGCACAGACCAGACCAGACCACGCATGGCTTCCTGTGGACGTATGGACCCCGCGGCCCTCCCGCTGGGCAGGTTGCGTTTGTATTGCGTTGCGGCGGGTGGGGAGGGTTGGAGTGGGGGTGGGGGAGGGGAGGGACACCAGATCCGCATACAACAAAGTATTCAATACTTCTACTACAACCATTATAACACAACGCTAGATTTTTCAGGGAATTGATTTAACATAGGAAGAGTGCGGCCGAGAAAATGACGCACGCACGAAAAACCATTTCTCACATTTCCTCCAGCGTTCGTATACCCTTCGTCGCGGTATACATTCGTTTCGGGCTTCTCTTCACTTTTCGGATTCCGTTGCGGCTTGCTTCGCTGTGTAGCACTGTGTACCAGACAGAGGGAGAGGGGACTTGTGCACACATACGCGCCCAGGGCTGGGCTGGGGTGCGGGGGTGGGGGTGGGTGCGACGCCGGGGGTGGAGCGGCGGCGGCGGCGGACGGTTCTCCTTGAGAGTGCGAGTTGACCCCAGCAGCAGCAGCAGCAGCAGCAGCAGCAGCAGCAGCTCCGCGCGCCCTGCGCTCAGCGTGCGTGGCTCAGCTAGCGGCCGCGTGGGGAGGCAGAGGAGGGGGCGGGGATGTCGGCGCTTGGCAGTGCGCTGATGAGCAATGCTCTGTCCGTCTGCTGCTTGTCTTGTCAGGCTCTGCCGTAGATTGCACTCGTGTGTGTGTGTGTGTGTGTGTGTGTGTGTGTGTGTGTGCGTGCGTGCGTGCGTGCGTGCGTGTGCGCGCGCGCTCGCGCTCGCGCGGAGGCCCAAGGGCTCCGAGTAGGCGGTGCGGGGCGGGGAGTCGGCGAGTCGAGTCGCCACAACCCTCTAATCAGGGTGGCACACGCGGCCAGCCGAGCCCGAGCCGCCCCTGAGGCAGGGAACCTGCCGCTGCCGCAGCACAACTATGAACCGCATCCACCCAGCCGCGCTACACCGGTATATCGGCTCGGTTATACCTCACACATACAAAGCGTGAAGCGTTGAGGTTTTGAGGCGCGCGGGTTCGAATCCCAGTCAGCCACCGCACCGCGGAGCGGGGGTGGGACTGCCAAGCGAAACGCAACATAGTTATGGCTGCCCCCCCCCGCCCCGCCCCGCCCGCAGCCCAGCGCCCTTGTTGTCGAGACGTCGTCGTATTGCGCGAAACGGTATGGCGCTGCTGTGCGGGAACAGGGGGTCGCGCGGGGGGGAGGGGGGGAGAGGGGTGGTTTTACGATTTACCAGGGTGTAAAAGGCACAACGCGCTATGCGCCACGCGCGCGCTCGCGCCGCGGCCGCCGCTGGTCATCGCGGAGGTGGAAAGGGGTGGTAGTGGACTGGGGTGGGGGTGGGAATGGTGCTTGCTTTACTGTCGTTGGCTGCAGTCGCCGGCTTCCCGTTCCGCACACCGCCTCCGCCTTCGCCTCGCTCACCGGCGACGCTGCGTTTCACTTTCGGCGGCTCTTTCAAATAACGCAGCCGCGATGTGGCGATGCGGATCGGAGAGTGAAGAGGAAGAGGGTGAGGAAGGTGGCAGCCGCCGCCCAGCCGTGGGGCCGGGGCCGGGGCCGAGGACACCGCGGGACTCTGCGCTTGGACTCGGACACCACTAGCCACTCCAACTGGAGTCATGATAATAACTTTTACGGCCGCCATCAGGAATATTTTATGAGAAGGAGACGCGCGGCGCGAGTCTCGTCATCCTGGGAGGAGAGGAGAGGACGCATGTCCGTCTCGTCGTCTAGCAGCCCGCCGCCCGCCCGGAGTCCCCTCCCCCCTCTCCCTGTCTCTCCCTCTCTTTACTAGACTAGCTGCCCAAGCGGGCCAAATCGCGGGCGGACTTGTGTCTCGGGTTTCGCAGTTGCAGTTTTGGACCTTTGGGGTTCAAAATTCGCGTCGCTCGCTCGCTCGATTGTAATTCATCAATAAATATTCAAGAACTTGTTACAGCTGACTAACGGGCTGACTCCACGGCAGGGGAAGAAGGGGCGTCAGCCAGGTTGACCGTTCATGTCCCTTAGTAAGCGGCGTGCACGCACAACGTCAACGGCCGTCATTTTTTCGTAATAAGACTCGCTCGCTCGCTCCGCGAATCATGGCGCCATCGTCAGGAAATGCCCATGGTTGGCGTCACGTGAGTCATGGACGACCCCTTGACGTTGCCGGGCCGTGCCGGGCCGTGCCGGGCCGGGGGACAGTCCAGACTGAAACTACGTGTTGGTCGCTGCGGAGCACTTGTTGTCGAGTCCCAGGACTCCGGGCATGCGGGGAGGGAGGGGGAGGGGAGAGGAGGGGAGGGCGGCCATCACTAACTTGATAACTGGGTTCCCACTTCACCTTCATCTGGGCCTCGCAGCGAGGAGTGGTTGGGGGTGGCGAGGGGGCGGGAGGGAAAAGTTTTAGCGCGCAGAGAGCAGGGCAGGGCGTCCGCACCGCGTGAGGAAATAGACGGCGGGAGTGGCGGCTGCTTGCGGGGCTGCTGCTGGCTGCTGCTGCTGCTGCTGCTGCTGCGGGAGGAGCGAAAGAGACGGCGGATATGAGAAAGAGAGGGAGACAGAGAGACGTGGTGACGAGTTTGTCCCCATGTCCCCCGTCGTCGTGAACTCTGTGTATCGCGACGATATGAGCCAACGCTACGGTCTTCCGCGTCGCGCTAAAACTGCGACCTCACAAAAAGCTTCTTTTTGTTTGTGGTTCGTGCAGGAAAATCGGTGAGAAAAATTGGTGATGAAAAAGGCAATGGCGGTCAGGTGCTCGGCGAGAGGATGATTTGGTGGTGGAGCCGCAGCCGCCGCAGCGCAGCGTAGTCCCGTCCAGCCCTTGAGTCTCGTCTCCCTCCCGTGACAGATAAATCGATACAGATACAGTACGTCGGTCCCTCCGTCCCGTCCCGTCCGCCCGCCCTGTCAGACGCCCGTGTCCCGGCCCCTGCCGAGGGCTTGCAGTTTTATCGCAAGAAGTGCAGCACGGCGGACGGCATGCAGGGGGTTCCCGGGTTACCTCCGGCGTCCCCCACCTCGCACTCTCACTTCCTGAGGCGCTCGGGCACGGGGTGCTGGGGAGGGCCTCGTCTCAGCCTTGCCCACCGTCACCGCCAACTTCCTTGGATAAACCGAAGTGGCGACAAAAAAAAAAAAAAAAAAAAAAAAGAGAGAGAAAGAAATGATAAAATGATTTCTGCTGAGGCCGTCCAGCCCGGCGCCCCGCCCCCGCCCCGCCCCGCGAGTCTGGCAGGGCGGGGGGCGGTGGGGGCTGCGGACGGCCCAGCGGCCCACGTCCCGCCCCCGGCCCGGCCCCGCCCCGGCCCAGGCCGATCGCTCCCATGTGACCGATTTCCTGACAATCACCTTCGCCGTGGGTTAAATTTGATTCCTTACCCGCGTCTCCTTGTGGACGAACGTGGTTTGTTTTGTCTGTGCTGTATTCTCCACGCCTGTCTCTGTCTCTGTCTGTCTGTCCGTCTCTCTCTCTCTCTCTCTCTCTCTCTCTCTCTCTCTCTCTCTCTCTCTCTCTCTCTCTCTCTCTCTCTCTCTCTCTCTCTCTCTCTCTCTCTCTCTCTCTCTCTCTCTCACTCACACACACACAGACACACTCTCCCTCCCCCCGCCGTGTCACGAAAAGAGGAAATAATAAAAGGAGGGCCAAAGAGTGAAGGGCTAACACCAGTGTGCCGGCAGCGGTGTTTATTTGGTTTCCCACCGCGGCCCCACGGTTCGGCAGCACACACACACACCACCTCTCCGGCACGTCTGTTTTCGTTCGAAATTTCTTAGAGCATTGGTTACGTTAGAGACACTTCTGCTCTGCTACATTCGGCGCTGGCCGAGTGCGGAAACACCCCCACACACACACACACACACTGGCGCGCGCCAATGGCGACCCACTGCTGGACATCCCGGCGGGATACGAATGTTTGGCCATAGCGCTAGGAAACAGGCGAGCATGCGGTATAATGCATGGTGATCATTGCTCGGGGAGTGGGCAAGCAGTGCGTGTGTGAGAGTGAGTGTGTGTGTGTGTGTGTGTGTGTGTGTGTGTGTGTGTGTGTGTGTGGATTTATGGACTGAAAAGGAAGGGAGGGGAGGGGAGGGCCCTGGAGGGGCGTGCATTCCCTGGTCCCCGCCGCCGGTCCGTCCCGGTTCGCGATGACCCTGCAGGGATACGCTTGATCGCTTTTTGATGTAAAATGGAACGCTGTCCGAAAGAAATACTGCCCCAGAGGCGTGCAGCCCGCGGCCCTGCCGGCCAAGGACACCGCCCTGTCGGCTCCAGAGCGGTCCTCCTGCGGCCGGTCCTGTCGGGGTAGGATCCTCTGTGAGGGTGGGGTGGGATCCAGTGTGAGAGTCGGTCCTCGCCTTCTCGTTTCCATTCCGGCCGGCCGCCTCCACCAGCGTTTCGAGCCCTGGCCAGCACCGGGTGGGAGAGAGAAGGAGCGTGATGTCGCAAAATCCTTTGACTTTCCCATTCAGCCTAGCTCGGCTGGCCCCTGCGAGGGAGTTGCCGGACCCCTTTACCCAGCCACGCCTGCTGGCTACGCCCTTGGCTCTGCCCTAGCTACGCCACTGAGAGAGTGCAGGCACGGGCCCACCGCCATGCCGCCCCGGAGCTTTTCCCTTCCCACATAAGCAATGGGATCTTGGGTCGCGGATCCGCGTGAGAGACCCCCCCCCTCCCCCCTCTCTTTCTCTCCCTCCGTCTCTCTCTATATTTCTCTATCTCTCCATCTCCCTCCCTCTCCCCGGCTCGGACTTGAGAGCCCGGCCCGGCCCCGCAGCGGTAGCAGTGGTATGGCCGGGTATGGCGGTGGCGGGGGTCGAAGGTGAAATATGTCCATTCCTTGGCGTTGCTCTTCGTAGCGTTACATTTTAGGACCTCGGTCATATCTCGGCAGCACACTCTATTCACCTCGGAGGGCGCCCCCCCCCACCCCCTCAGCCCCTCGTTCACGTAGCGCGCACACACACACACACACATCGCCACGCCCTGGTGGTGGCCAGCAGCCAGCCACTATCTTCTCTCGACCGTTCCTACATATTTTACTTATTTCCGTATTTCAGAATGGCCATAATGCGTTCTCCCTCCCCTCCAGTTTTATCTTTATCTCTCTCCCTCTCTCTCTCTCTCTCTCTCTTTCCGTTTTCCTCCGCCTTCTCCATGCTTTCGCATGTCCCGGGGAAGGGTGAGGGTGATGGTGAGGGGGAGGGGGAGAAGTCAGGGTGGCGGGCGCTGATCCCCGGCACCGGCCCCGGCTGGGGGGCTGCGGGGGGCTGCGGGGGGCTGCGGGGGGGGGGGGGGGGGGGCTGCGGGGGGCTGCGGGGGGGGGGGGGGGGGGGGGGCTGCGGGGGTTGCGGGGGCCCTACACGTTCACCTCTGTGTGGCCGCCCTGGGCCCGTTGGACTCGAGCCCTCACCTTGTCCGGAGTCTGCATCCTCACTCAGCGCCCCCTACACTGCCGCCGCCCCGCCACTCCCCCCTCCCCCCTCCCGTTCCGGTCCGCGCACCAGCCGCGCGCGCGTCGACCGTCCGAATTTATTCTCGCGCTGTTTTCCATTTCGGCAAATGCTTTGCGATTTATTTTCATTCTGCATTACGTATTGATGGCCCTCGTCTGCGCTGTGGACCGGCCGGCCTCTCCCCTCCCCTCCCCTCCCCTCCACTCCCCTCTGCGGGCGCGGCACCCCCTCCCCGGAACCATACCACATCAGGCGCCACACATACCGGACCCCGAGACGGGAAAAAAAAAAGATTGCGTTGCTTTTTCAATAATGACGTTTTAGTAGTGCCTTGTGGCCCCGGCTTCATATCCTAAGTGCAGTCGCCGTCGCCGTCCTCGTCCTGGTCCGGTGACGACACCAAACAGAGGCAGCGAGCGGCAGCGGGGAGGGGAGGGGGCGACTCGGCTAATAACCCGTACCGCACAGAGTCGTGAAGAGAGTCGCAATCAAAATCCGCCCAGCCGGTATTTGAACCCGGCAACGTCAACAAGACAGGCATGGAGAACGCTTCACCGTTCTAGGACAGGCTCGTTCTTTGGGGCTGTTCAGATACCACGTGGACACTTACAGGGGAAGGGGGGTTCACGAAATGTCCAAAACTGTCCAGGTGAATTCAAATGATGAAAAGTTTTTTTTTCTTTTTTTAAAGTGATGAGCTCGGTGCGTTGTGAATACTTCAAACATGCCCAATTACTGCCCTCAAATGAACATCACAGAGTACGTGCGGAGGGGACTCGCCCGGAGACTAGAGTAACTTGCTGTATGTATAACAGCAGCGCGAGCCAGAAAACGCCGTTGACCACTAGCGCCATCTCTCGGAGCTAACGGTGCTGCTCTCTGCGGGACAACAGTGGCTAAAGTATCAATAGCGCGCAACTGCTCTCCACCATAACTCCGCAGCGTAGTGGGCTAGCGGACCGGTCGACGACCGCAAGGTTCGGGGTTCAACTCTTTGCCGGAGTAAATATTTTTCTGAAGTCTGCCGACCGAGGATGGTGGGTAAAATATACCAAAAGAACGTGTTCAAAGTGTGTTGTCTGAGTGACCGCGGACGTTGGGCCGCGGCCATTCCCCGGAGGTTGAATACACTGTTGAGGAGCAGTGGTTCGACGCCCGAGCAGGGGAATGGTGCTTGCCAAGACTCGGCAGAAGTTAAATGTAGAGGCCTAGGGTTCGGCCTTCTACATTTTTCAAGCGTAAGGCCTCGGAATCTGGAGTATTCGGGCAACACCTACTTGGATACATGGCGTAGAAGAGTAGAGTACAATCGGCTTCGGCCGTGTACGATCTGGGCATCCTACCTCCCTCTCAATCCGCGAGGGAGTGGCCTCACGGCCACAGACCAACTGGCTGGTCGAAGGGGGTTGACTCCTGAAATCTGGTCAGCGGAAGGGGCGATGTTGGCCGTTGCGGAAGCCTGCCTACCAAGGTGGCTGCGTCGTGCCTGTGTCTTAGCGGCGGTCAACTCCTGGTACACCGGTTCCCATCCGAACACCGAAGTTAAGCAGGAACGGTTCCGGACGGAAGTCTGGGACGAGGTAGGACCCACCCATTTTTGCCGTTTTTTGTTGTTGTTGTTGTATTTTTTATTTGCAGGGTCTGAATCTTGAGGATTCAATAAACTTTTGAATTTAAAAAAAATTATTGAAATGAAACGTTTTCTACCAATGAATTGAGAAAAGAGGAAAACCGCGAAAAAACAAATTCGACCAATAGTGCATGAGTGTAACGAGCTCATCACTTTAAAAAAATCAAAACTTTTCATCATTCTATTTCACCTATCCCCTCCTCAAATTTTTTTTCGGACTTAGCCGCTGGCACTCCGCTAGACCGCGACGAACAAAGGTATCTATTGTTGACTCGAGGCGGCGCCTTACCCCAAGACAAACGACCGCCCATCTACGTTCTCTCAAAATGTCGCGTTAACACAACACTTGCGTTAAGCGGTTTGCGAATTGAAAGGGGGTCTTAACGGACAGGGCGAGTGCAATACTTGTTCTTTTTTGCTTCTACGTCGTAGCAGTAGTAGTAAGCAAAGAACGAGTAAAAACCAAAGTCAAACCGAAGCAACAAAAAAAAAAAAAAAAAAAGCATGTCCCCAGCCCCTCGCTCACCTACACCACACTCCTAGACCTCCCCTCTGGGGGTGGGGGTGGAGGCGAATACAGGAATAGGCAAGAGGTGGCGATTCCAATTCAGCGAGGCCGTCTCATTTTCCACGCAGCCGGAGCTGGATGCTGCCACACACACACACACACACACACGCACACACACACACACACACACACACACACGCACACTCTCTCACACACACACACACGTGTGCACGCGTGCGCACACACAAACACACGCGCGGTCTAATTTATACAAACGACATCCGTGGCCGTGAGTCACGACGAGCTCCACGCCGCCGTCCGTGCGCGGCTAGACCCGCCGGACCCAGCCTAGACCCGCCTAGACCCGCCTAGCCCAGGCTAGGCCAGGCTAGGCCCGGACGGGCCGGCCGGCAAATTACGGCGACCCGATCGTTAGTTTGCACGTGGCGGATCTCCCCACGAGAGCGAAAGAGAGAGAGAGTTAGAGAGAGAAGGAGTAAGGGATGGAGGAGGGAGGAGGCCTGCGTTATCTTGGCAGACCCAGCCCAGCCCAGCCCGGCCAGCAGCCCAGAGCAGGAGGTGGTGGTGGTGGTGGTGGTGGTGGTGGTGGTGGTGGTGGTGGCGGTGGCAGTGGTGGAGGCGGTCATCTCGGCGGGGGCAACGCCGCCCCTCCCCGCCCCGCCTCGGCCTCGCCTCCTAGGCCGTCTGGGGACGGGCCCCGAGCAGGGCAAAAGGCTACCTCGGATAATTAAGAAAATAAGGGTGGCTGCGGGGAGGGCGGAGGGGCGGGGGCGGGTGGGGAACAGAGAGGAAATCGAAATGACACGTCGCCCCGGGCGGCGCTGGGCGTATGGCGACCGGCCCGGCAAGGCAGCCCAGCCAGCCCAGCCCAGCCCAGCCCCTCCCCGACGCAGCAGAAATGATCGCGCGTGACTTTGGCCCTGTCGCTGATGCTGTCGTTACGTAGTTTCTGAATGACCACGTCGTTGTCCGCCGCCGCCGCCTTCAATCGGCCTCACGTCATCTCTGTGTGCCGGCGCCGTAATGTATGCCCTCTGTGCGGCCGCCGTGTCCACACCGCCGACAACACGGGGGAGGGCGAGGACGGCGACAACGGCGGCGGCCTTAGTCTCCCCCGCCGGCCGCCGGCCGTCTGTCTTCTTTGCGGGGCGCTAGCGGGCGCTAGTCCTGGTGGCCGGGGCCCGGGGCCCGCGGCGGCCGCCCCTCCGCGCCGCTTCGGCATTCAGCGCACGCCCCTCCCCCCTCTCCCCCTCCCCTCCCCTCCCGACGCACCGAGCCTTCCCTTCCCATCATCCATATGTATCGTATTCTTCAGCAAATTTGGCTTTCGTGTTGCCGCTCGACCCTGCTTGTTCCTGACGCGGCGCCTCTGGTCTCTTCTGCTCTCTGCCGCCTGACCCTGGCCTCCCCTTCATCGCGCTGCACGACACGGGCTGCCCGTCCTGGAGCTGATCCTGGTACCCCGCGCCGGCTGAGCGAGCAGCCGTTCGTTTTCTTCGCCGTGATATTCAAAGGGCGCCGCGCGCGGGTTCTATTCCCCCCCGGGGCACACCGACCGGCCGACAAACACTCCGGGGCGCATACGGGGGCTGCCGTTGGACACGGCGGCCGCGGGTTCAAATACTGACAGTGTACGGCCCACTGTTTTTGCTGCTCCTTCACGAAAGAGGCACGCGTTTCGAATCAACGCTTTGGGGGCATTCTTTCTCCTGATGAGAGCCCCCCCCCCCCCCCCTCGTCACATCCGCCCTCGGTGCGGGGAGCGCCTGCAGCACGGTGACACCGCTTCGGAGTGCGGGCGGACCGCCCCACTTTGATCACAGATCCGAGTCGGACCGGACCTGAGCCAAAGAGGCGAATTCCGCAGCGACAACGAGAATCCAGTTAAAACGAGACACGACACGAGACAGGGCACGCGCGCCTCCTTTTGTTGTTTTTCATTCCGAGACTCTTTTGTGTGCGTTTGTCGTGTCCCGCCCGGCATATTGGCTTACCGGGGCCAAGAGGACGACGGACACCCATCGCCTGCCCGTAACCTGGTTGGGCTTCAAAGGGAACAGAGGCGACATTTAGCAGCAGCAGCAGCGACGGCAGCGGCAGCAGCAGCAGTCTCGGGGCGCCTGCCGCGGACAGGGTAGGCAGCGTGCCCCGCACAGGTGTGTCCGTGTTGCCTACCCTGCCGGGGGCTCGGCGGAGCGCCTGCTGGAGAGAGAAAGACGGAGAGAGAGAGAGAGAGAGAGAGAGAGAGAGAGAGAGAGAGAGAGAGAGAGAGAGAGAGAGAGAGAGAGAGAGAGAGAGAGAGAGAGAGAGAGAGAGAGAGAGAGAGAGAGAGAGAGAGAGAGAGAGAGAGAGAGATATATTCTGCGGAAAAATGCGGAAAAGTTGCGAGTGAGAAATGTGGAGAAATAGCAGCGCATGCTCAAGTCCAGCCGAGCCGTATATAACTTTTGACAAACATCGTTTTCGTTCTCCGAGTTGAGTTGGGAATTGTCGGAGGAGATGGCAGTCCTCCTCCACCAAGTTGTCGTGGCCTCTGGCCGGGGGGCTGGGGGCGGGCGGGGGCGGGCGGGGGCGGGTGGAGACGCTGCACCGCCGTGGCTCCCACCCGCGATTCCGAATGAAATCAAAAAACGTTTCCCGGCGGTCAGAGACTTCGCGCGCCGGGTCACACAGAGCAAATATCGGACAGCGCGCAAAATGGGTGAAGGAGAAAACGGGAGAGAGCAGAAAAGAAAACAGGGAGGAATAAAGAAGACGCGAGGAAGAAGGGGGGCGAAAAAAAATTGTGCACTCTGCGGAACTGTTTGTTCAGCCATTGCTGTGGACGCCCGTCCAGCGGCCGCCCCCCCCCCCCCACCCACCACCATCTCCACGAGCATCAGCCCCTTTCAATCTTTTTTTTCTTCTCTCCCTCTCTCCATTCTATTAATGCGTTTTCTCTCTCGCATTCTGGGGAAGAATGTTTTCACTGGGAGAATGAAGGAATGGGGATGGGCAGTCCGTTGTTGAGTTCCGCTGAGACGGTCAGGAGGGAGGGAGGGATTGAGGAGGCCGTGGGGGGGGGGGGGGGGGGGCTACGCCACTGAAATGTATTCTTAGAAGCAATCCAAGTCTGACTCCGGGGTAACGAGGCGGAGGCGGGGCGCACACACAACACAGCTCCGTCAAACATTAAATCAGAAAAGCGGACAGGAAAACCCTTCAGAGCGAGATGCCAACTTAGGAAGCAGCGATGGTGACGGGAATCCCATCATTCCAGCCGCCGCGGATCACAGAGAGGGAGGCATGGGTGTGTGCGCTGGGCTGGGCTGGGCTGCTGTCATTCGGATTCGTCACAGGGCTCTGTCCGGGTCCGGCCCGCCGGAGTTCATCTGCCATTCATGTGCCGTGGGACGGCTGAGCCCGGAGCCCGGAGCCCGGGGCCCGGAGCCCGGAGCTGTCAGCACTGCGACGGCTGCTGGGACCGCGAGGCCGCGTTTTTATTGCACAGCGTTTGACGCGGCCATCATCCCCCCGCTGCCATGACTAACTAGTAGGCTGCCCAAAGGCCGATCGCGGGCGAATTTGTGTCACGTGTTTCGTAGTGGTAGTTTTAGACCGGTTCAAAATTCGCGTCGCTCGCTCGCTTGATTGTAATTAATCAATAAATATTCAAGAACATTCAAAGGTATTACGAGAACAATATTTCAGTCATCAGTTTCAATCATCGCGTATAAGGAACGTCACAGCTGATAGGCACCCAACCCTAACGTCAGACGAGTCCCCCCCCCCTCCTCCCCCTTTCCCTCTGTGACTGACATGATCTGCCAATTGCAGCGGACGGACCTAAAAGCAGAGCGGGGCCGCTACCTGTAATACGAGATAGCGCGCCGGCGGAAGGAGAGAGAGAGGGAGAGAGAGAGCGCGATAGAGAGAGAGAGAGAGAGAGAAAGGGGGGGGAGAGAGAGCTAATCTACGGCATTCACATCAGCCCGAGGGGGTGATCCCCGCTGCAAAGGAAGGGGAACTTGTCTCCGCCATGAGTATCGAGAGAGAGAGAGAGAGAGAGAGAGAGAGAGAGAGAGAGAGAGAGAGAGAGAGAGAGAGAGAGAGAGAGAGAGAGAGAGAGAGACAGACAGACAGAAGAGAGACAGCAGGGTGAGGGAGACCGCGATATGATTGATCGGCGTCTGGCCATCGCTGATAGCCAGTGAATTAGCCGCGCCTGCTGCTTGAGGCCGCCAGCCCCGCCAGCCCTGGCCTCCGCTGAGGTCACCCAGTCCTGTCCGGGGGCGGGGGGCCCCGGGGGCGCGGGGCACGACCACTGCCGCCGTTCTCTGTTGCCGCCGAATAGGTTATGATTGTAGTCCCCATCGAGACCGGGGCCGGGGCAGGCCAGCAGGGGCAAGTCCAGGGCTGGCCGGGCCGGGCCGGGCCGGGGGAGGATATGAGATGAGATTCCTTTCTCGCCTGGCTGCATTCGCGATGCTGGAGTGGCGATCTCATCCAATATCCAAGCTATCCAAGCCGCGCCGTTCCTATGCCGCCCCGGCCTGAGCCTGACCCCGGCCGCTCGCCGCCTCGTCAGCCGTACCCGGTCGCCTTCAAGAGGCCGCTACTGTGCACGCTTTGATCCGTAATTTCATTAAGCCTCTTTCCTCTTTGTTCTTCTTGTGTTTTTTTCTCTCTCTCTCTCTCTCTCTCTCTCTCTCTCTCTCTCTCTCTCTCTCTCTCTCTCTCTCTCTCTCTCTCTCTCATTGGCGCGCTCCTCTGGCATGCTATTGGCCGCCGCGTCTGTGTGAGTGAAAGGTCCCGGCCCCGCCTCTCCAGGATATGGCGCGCGGCGCGGTCTTCAAAGTAGGCTTTGAACAGCGTCCCTGAACAGCCGCCGTGTCAAGTGGTGCGGGCCGAGGACAGCTGAGCGGCGGGATATTGGCTGGGGGCGGACAAGGTGTGCCGGGGGCGGGCCGGGGGCGGGCCGGGGGCGGCCGCTCGCCGAGACTCTTCCCTCCTCATCCTCTAAAAGGGAGTGCTGGCGGGGGCGCCGAGCTCAAGCACTCGGTAATGGTTTTATTGGGGCGCCCAGCCTAGCCCGGCCCGGGGGAGGGGGTGGAGGGGGTGCGGAAGCCGGCAGGGGGCGGGGCAGGGCGGGGGCGGGGCAGGGCGGGGCTGCTGGGGGTGGCGCCCGGCGCAGCCTCACAGCAGGCGACAGACTTCGTACGCATATAGGTCCTGGCCGGGGTGGGCCGGGGCCCGCGCGGGTGTGCTGGAGACCCAAACGCGGGGGCCGCCCGTGCAGAGCGCCTGGGGGCCTGTGCGCCCTGCTGCTCCCGGACACGGCTGCTGGCTCCGGGCTCCGGGCTCCGGGCTCCGGGCTCCGGGCTCCGGGCTCCGGGCTCCGGGTCTCAGGGGTTTGGTCCGAGGAAGACTGATGGCTACGCGCAATGCCCGGGGGCGGCAGGCGGCAGGCGGCAGCGGCACCATAGAACACGACTGTCAAGTTATTCCAATTCGACAACGGCCAACGACTCCCGAGGGACGCCTGTCCTGTCCGGCCCGGCCCGGGCGCCGACCCCACACCGCTCCCACGGGCTCAGTGCAGCCGAGGAAATGACGCCGTTAACAAAATCACATCACCCGCGGGTTCAAATACTGCGGTTTTTATTATTATTTTTTTTTAATACGACGGCACGTTGTCGGACCTTGCCGAGCCCGCGTTCTCGTCGCAAAGTCTACAATGTAGGTCTTGTGGAAGGGTTGGGGTCCCGTTGGGGCGGCGGGGGTGGGGGTGGAGGTGAAAACACCGTCCGGCTGACGACTTGGTCAGAGGAGCCCTTCCCTTCGGACCTCCGGCCTCCGGGTCCGGCCTCCGGGCTGGGGGCGAGGGCTATTAGCGGCCGGCTATTATCGCCAGGACAGACCACGCCTCTCTCCCTCTCTCTCCCTCTCCCGTCATATTCTCATCGCCGTTTTTGTCATTCTCTCATTTCTCGACACATTATTCCGTGCGAACGAGCGGAGAAGGAGGAGGAGAGAACAGAGTGGCCGGGGTAGCTGCTGCTGCCGCTGGAGGTCCAGCTCAAGTAGGGGGGGGGGGGGTGTTCTTCATCATTACCTGTCTGGCACATTAACGAGGCCTCTTGATGAGCTTTTACTCCTCCTCCTCCTCCTCCTCCACAACAGTCTTCTTCTTCTTCCTTCCTCTCTCCAGCATTCAGCCTGCTTTGGGCGCGGGCTGCAGAGACGACGGCCATGTCACAAGTCGCACACCATATCCGCCCCCACCACAACATCCAGTGCGATCAATAATGAGACAACGCCCCCTGAGGGGTAGGCAGGCCCACACGCGCACACCACACACGCGCACACCACACACGTACGACCGCGGTTCGTCATACACCCAGGCGACCCTCGCGGACTGAACAGCCCTGCAAAAATGGAACTCGTCTGCTCGGGTGTGTTGAGTGCAGGTTGTAAAGGAGCACTGCTGTGGACGAGTAGTCGTACCCCCTCAGCGCCCGACCGCTGGCGCCTGCGAACCGCGGGGTAGGCAAGCCGCCGCGCAGGGGTGCCCGAGGCCCGCCAGCGCCTGCCTACCCAGCAGGGGCGCGGCACTGCACACGCAACTGCACACGCAACGGAATCAAACGGTATCCAATATGTATCAGGAGCTCCATAAACAAATCAAACCAACATTCTTCTTCTTCTTCTTCCTGCTCCGCCTTTTGTTTACTCCGCCTGTCCAGCCGCCCCCACCCCCCACTCCTCCACTGCCCGACCATTCGTAATAGAAGAGCGAGGATAGCAGCAACACAAACAGTCTTTGTGTATCCACCCCCACCCCTCCCCTCCCCTCTCCCAGCACCGCGCGGGGCCGACTTTGTCAACATTACCCTTCGTTTGATCTAATTTCGACAAGTTGGATACCTGCCGCGCCCCCGCCCCGCCTCCTCTCTCTCTCCTCCGTCTCCCCCAGCGTCTTTGTTCGTCACGTCGCAGCCGTCGTGGAGTTGGCACACAGAGCAGGGCGCTGCGAGTGCCGCCAGCGCCGGCAGCGCCGCCAGCCCTGGGGACGGCACGCTGATGAACTACTCACGGGGTCGTTTCCGTGTGCGCTGAGCAGACAAAAAAAAAATGATAAGAAAAAATAGTGCCAAACTGAAACATGAACGCGACATATATATATAAAACTTATTGTCCGCAAAGCTGACGGTCAGGTCAGAGTGCTCGTTAAGTTGGGGGTGCGGCGAATTAACTTGTGGTGCGGTGCGGTGAGGGGCTGCCAGCACTGTGTCGCTCAGGATGCGAGCTCGTTTACGGCAGCAGCAGCAGCAGCAGCAGCAGCAGCAGCAGCAGCAGCAGCAGCAGCAGCTAAGCCAGCGCTTAGACCGCCCGTACCTAAGTGTGTAAACCGTGCCGGGGCTGCTGCTACATACACACACACACACACACACACACACACACACACACACACACACACACACACACACACACACACACACACACATGATACCTACAATCACTTCCCCTCGCAGAACCTTTTGCCTCGGCGCCTCACAAGGGAGGAATGCCGATACCGCTACTGGCCGCCTCGCGTCGCGATAAAACGGATACGTACGCCGACGAGAGGAAGAGGAAACCGGCTCCTCTTCCCCTCCCCCCCCCCCCCCCCCCTCTCTCTCTCTCTCTCTCTCTCTCTCTCCCTCTCTCTTTCCATCGCTCTCTACTCTCCGCCACCGTGTATTTTTTCGAGCGCGCGTCCCCGCGCTTTTCTACCGCCTCTACACTCCGCCACCGTGTTTTCGGCGCGCGTCCCCGCGCCTGGCTTCAAAGCGCACGCACACGCGCGCGCGCACACACACACACACACACACACACACACACACAAGGATCGTCTCCTTGAAACAAATGAAAGAATTGTGAGCATTCCGCTCACCAATAGCGGAGCAGTGGGGCTCAAGGGTGCCGATCGACTGTTCGCAAACCCCGCAGCGCACCTTCGTAATTTAATTAAACGTCCCCGTGTGCGGTGCGTTGTCACCTCAACTGAATCAACCCCCTGCACTGAACACGCCGCCGCCCGCGCCGTTTGTAGACAAAGACGGCGTAATGGAGCACACCCTCGGTGTCCGCGTCAGTAGATGAAGACGTCGGCCCCGCCCCCCGCTACCCCCGCTACTGCTAGAGGGGCTGGTGGGATGCGATGGGAGGTGAATGGCCCTCAAAATGTGTGAAAAGCGATTTCACACTCCAGCCGAGTTTAGAGTGCTCTCCATATGGCGCTGATTCCTCGCTGCCTCCCTCCCACCCTCCGCACCAGGGGGTCTCCCCTTCGCCGCCTCTGGCCCCGAGGCTTTCCCTGTTCCCCTCATGTCTTCCTCTTCTCTCTCTCTCTCTCTCTCTCTCTATCCTGCCGTAGAGGCACTGCCCCACCGAAAAGGAGGGTGGAGGGTGGGGGGACTCGCTTAGGTCGTGAACGAAGTACTATACTAGTCTGCCCAAAGGCCAATCGCGGGCGAATTTGTGTCACGTGTTTCGTAGCGGTAGTTTTAGTCCTTTAGGGTTCAAAATGCGCGTCGCTCGCTTGCTTGATTGTAATTGATCAATAAATATTCAAGCACATTCAAGATATTACAAGAACAATATTTCAGTTATCAGTTTCAATCATCGCGTACAAGGAACGTCACAGCTGATAGGCACCCAAGAAATCTTTCGTCGCTGATAGCGCTCCGCCTCGTGGCTCGCTAACGCTCGTTCGCTCGCTCCACGAATTACGGAGTATTATAAGAACTACAGGTATTTTAAGTTCACCGGAATCAAAGGGCTGACCACACCCTGAGCGCAGACGGAACACACCGCGCGCAATTCCGGCGCTGACATTGTCGATTGTGTGAATTGTGTGTTTGTGTGATTGCGGTGCGCGGAGAAGTCACATGTGGCAACATAGCGACCGACATGCAAAATTACGATTCTTTCTCGTCGACCGAATTAGCGTCGGGGAGGGCTGAGGACGCCGTGGGCAGGGAGTGAGGGTGGCTGGAGTGGGGGTGGGAGAGAAAGAGAGAGAGAGAGGGGGGGGGGGGGGAGGGGTGAGAGGCCGCGGGCAGGGGAAGGCGCCTCGCCCCATAAAACCACCCCCTTTTATTACGGACGACACATAAAGTATTACATTTCGTGAATTCTAATTAAGATTTCCGAGGGGGTTAGGGGTGGGTTTTAGCGTGGCGCTCCGCCGGGGGTGGAGTCAAAGCGGTGGGGGTGGAGGGGGGTGGCGTGTGATGCCACGGCTGTTGCTGCTGCCGCTGCTACCGCTACTGCTGTTGCCGCATTTAATGGCTCGCCTGCGAGAGCACACTGCCAGAAACAAAGAAAAATGAAGGGCGCACGGCGGCAGAAGTGAGAAAAATTTATGGGGCGTGTGGCGGAATCATAAGCAGGCTAACGCGCGCTCCGGGCGGAGAGGTCATGCCACCGGAGGCACCGGAGGCACCGGAGGCACCGGAGGCCACGGACCTCGCTCCGCCCGGAGAGAACACACGACTCCACCACGTTCATGCTACTTAACTTAATTTCTCTTCAAAGTGACTCATTTTGAATTTCCAGAGCTTCCCGCGCTGCTCTTTGCTATGCTGTGGTGCCACCTCTCCCTCTCTCCCCTCTCTCTCTCGCTCCTTCTCCAGCCGCCTACTGCCGCGCCTGTCCTTGTCTGACTGCTGCTGAGACAACCGGGCCGAGCAGCAATATTTCCAGGGAAACTAAGCCTATTCTCTCGGCGGGGCGGCGGCGGCCGGAGCTGCCTCAAGAATAACGGGCCGTGATGATGAAGAAAGTGTCAGAGAGAGAGAGAGAGAGAGAGAGAGAGAGAGAGAGAGAGAGAGAGAGAGAGAGAGAGAGAGAGAGAGAGAGAGAGAGAGAGGGGAGGAAGGAGAGAGGGGGGGGGGAGAAAGAAAGGAGGGAAGTGTGCGCGAAAAACGCACAGCAGCAGCAAAGTCGGGCGGGCGGGCTGAGGGGGTGGGAGGTGGGTCTGATGTATGGAAAAGTGAGGGGGGGAGGGGAGGGGAGGGGAGGGGAGGTGACAGTGACAGTGACAAGACGTCGTGCGCCGCTGGATCACGCCCCCTCCCCTCCTACCCCCTTCCCTTCGCCAACGGGCGGGGCTTAAAGGTGTGCGCATCTCGCGTGTCGCGTCGGGCACAGAACAGAGGGTCCGTCCCGGCCGCTTGCCCCCAAATACCTTCACTGGTATTGGTTCCGGTCTTCTTTTCCTTCTCTTTTCCGTCTCGTCCTGTCTCGGCATCCCTTTGACTGACCCGCTACGCGTCGTTCGGCTGTCTCAGTTGTCTCGACAATGAATCTCATCAGGCAGTCAGGCGGGAGTAGCATGTAGAGGGCGAGGGTCTGCGTACGAAAACGCCATTGCCAGTGTGTGTGTGTGTGTGTGTGTGTGTGTGTGTGTGTGAGAGAGAGAGAGAGAGAGAGAGAGACTGTATTCCGGTGCGTTTCCGAACACCCTCCTCCGAGAGGGTGCGCGGGTGGGGATGAACACCATGCGGCGGGGACGGACGGAGTGCGCGTGGTTTTGGTAGGGAAGCAGAGCTCTCCGAGGGGAAGAAAGGGGGAGAAGCAGAAAAAGAAGAAGAGGAGGAGGAGGAAGAGCCGCGGGAACACGACCGCAGGCGGAGGGGCTGAGGCCTTACGCGCGCACGCTAGCCAAATATTGATACTGCAGCGGTATCGGCCCGGTAACTCGTCCCGCCCCGCCGTAGTACTCTGGGGATTTTAGCGAGGTGGCTGTGCGGGGGCTGCGGGGGCCGCGGGGGCCGCGGGGGCCGCGGGGGCCGCGGGGGCTGCGGGGGCCGCGGGGGCCGCGGGGGCCGCGGGGGCCGCGGGGGCCGCGGGGGCCGCGGGGGCTGCGGGGGCCGCGGAGGCCGCGGGGCGCTGCTCCAAGCAGCATACTCCACCCGTCCCGCATAGAAGACGCAAATGGCTCGGTTTCCGTCACAAAGCCCAAGACATAGACCTCGGGTCCTCATCCTGGAGGAGAACAGGTGAGGCGGTGACGCCACGTAAAGGTGGGCCAAAGCCCCCCCCCCCTCTCTTCCTCTCTCTCTCTCTCTCTCTCTCTCTCTCTCTCTCTCTCTCTCTCTCTCTCTCGCTCTCTAGAAAGGGTCTGCTGGACCGAAACGGAAGACAGACAGAGAGAGGTTGCATGGGCAAATGCTCCGGGAAAGGAAGGGAAGAGAGGCAGAAGGAAAAAAACAGGAATCGCCTTTGTGCCGCCCCCCTTTCTCTCTCTCTCTCTCTCTCTCTCTCTCTCTCTCTCTCTCTCTCTCTCTCTCTCTCTCTCTCTCTCTCTCTCTCTCTCTCTCTCTCTCTCTCCCTTCCACCACCAAATCCCGCGGGACTGCCTTCAGCTGGTGCTTTGTTGCGCGCTTGCCGTGCCTGCGCGCCCTGCGCCTACGAGCCTGCCGCCTTTCGATCTTTGTGTGTCTCTGCCGCTTTTGTTTCGCAATTTCGCTCCCCCGGATTCTTGTGCTTCTGCTCCTCCCAGCGGCAGCGGCGGGGCGGCGGGGCGGCAGGGCGGCCTCCGTTCGCTGCCGCCGTAATGAGCGCCCGGCCCGCACCCCGTGCTGCAGCGCCGCGCAGAGGGCGCCAGCGTCGCCGTCGACGTCCCTCTGCGATTCCCTTGACGATGATGACGACCCCTCTCCCCTTAGCTGTTGCAGGCTGCAGCGGTGAGTGCCGGCCGGCGTGCAGCGCGCGTTCAGCAGACGAAGCAGCCGCAACCGAGCGGACGAAGTTTTGAAACACAGGAACTGGACAACAACCACAACCTCCCCCTCCTCCAGAGGGAGGCTCCGCGCGGGCGGCGCTCGGCGGCGGCGACCTCGGCGGCCTCTGCTGATGTCGTCACCTGCCCCTCCCTCCCGTGGTAAATGTAGGCACATTAGGGACTGATTCGGCGCCATGCGTCAGCCTGTCCATGGGCTCCCCGTCGGCTCCCCGTCGGCTCCCCGTCGGCTCACCGTCCAGTCCCCGCCCTGCAACATTGTACGGCACGGCCTCCACCACCTTGCCGAGTCAGCAGCCCAGGCCGGGCCGGGCCGGGCCGGGCAGGTCCACTCGCAGAGCCCGGCTATGAGCAGGGATTTTCCTACACCACCTGATCCCAGCGCAGCGGTCGCCACCGGATCCTTCATGCCCCTACACCGTTTTATGTCCTCTGCAGGAGAGAGAGAGAGAGAGAGAGAGAGAGAGAGAGAGAGAGAGAGAGAGAGAGAGAGAGAGAGAGAGAGAGAGAGAGAGAGAGAGAGAGAGAGAGAGAGAGAGAGAGAGAGAGAGAGAGAGAGAGAGAGAGAGAGAGACAGACAGACAGACAGACAGACAGACAGACAGACAGACAGACAGACAGACAGACAGACAGACAGACAGAGGGGCGCGGTTAGCCCCCGGCAGGGTAGGCAGCACGGCCGCACCTGTGCGGGGCACGCTGCCTACCCTGTCCCCGGCAGGCGGCAGGCGGCAGCCCCGGTTACCAGTACCAGCTCGGGCCGGGCACCGCCAGCGGCTGGATTAGTGTGGAAGGCGGCTGGGTGAAACTAACTCTCTGACGGGGCACAAGTAAGTGTGAGCTGCAGGCGTAAGGGCCGGCGGCCGGAGGGTGCCACAGGACCCGTTGTTAGTTGTAGTGGTCCGGGCGCGCTGCCGCTGTCCGCCGCGCCGTCGCCTCAAATCGCCCGGAGGGAGGGGGAGGGGGTAGGGGGTGACTTTTACTTGACCGAACAGAACGGAGGCGAACACGAGTCCGGCGACCCTCAGCCGACAGCCTCAATTTCTGCGCTGCTGATGATGCCGGATTTCAGCCGATTTCAGCGGATTCTTTTTTTCACCCTCTTCTTTCCCTGCCAGAGTCGAACCGGCGGGCGTGCGTGGTGTAACAGGCCGGGAGGGGGAGGGAGAGGGGAGGGGCTGCTGATCTCTGGTATTCACCCCGATGAGCCGATCGGGTACTGATACCGCATCACCCTCTCCAAGGGCCACTCGGAAATTAATGGCACGACCGTGTCGCCGCTGGGTTCGACTCCCCGCGCCGCCCGGGGCTATCGAGGAGAAGCTCTTGCCCTCGTTTCCTTTTTTTTCCTTTTTGTCCCGGATTCTTGTGTCGCCCCTTTTTATCTGCTCCCTTGCAAAACGCACTCATGATGGGCGTCAGTATCGGGAGGATTATCAAGACACACACGGGCGCGCTTTCCCCTATTTTCCGACTGAATAAATAATGACGTGTGTGTGCGTGTGTGTGTGTGAGGGTTTATCAATCCTAGGGAACTTATCAAAGTCAAGTAAAAGTTTGGAAGTGTAGTGAATTTTAACAGACTTGGAATTTTTTTCTCTTTCCCTCTTTTTTTTTTATTTTGAGGGAGAGAAAAATCAGAGCAATCTTCCTGACCGCGCTGGGCACCGCTGCTTTCTTTGTGCCACTTGAATGGCTTTCGCCAGAGTTCAAGTCCATTGAAAACGTCGCTCCTCCCTCCGAGCACACCCCATATCACCGCGGTGATCATACATCTCTGACACCGCCCATAACACGCCGACTTCACTGGCGCCGTGCGCTTTATGATTCCCAGGAATGTAGCAGCGGCGGCAGCAGCGGCAGCAGCAGCAGCGGCAGCAGCGGCAGCAGCGGCAGCAGCAGCAGCAGCAGCAGCAGCAGCGGCAGCAGCGGCGGCAGCAGCTCCCCTGCCGGCGGAAGGGATAGGCCAACCCGCTCAACAGCCGTGCGCGACGCACCGCTGAATTGCCTACCCTGCCAGGCGTCATGGCGGGGAGCGCTCCAGTACCAACCCAGCGCCGCCCTCCTTTCTTATTTAAACTTGAAAAAATCACGAGAACCTTGATTTGACATGCTGTTAGATGAGAGAAAGACGATGGATACGTTCCTACACTGCGTCGAAATATACCATGTGCAAAATCTGCTTGATGCTTCTCGCACACCATCTCCGCTTTCACTGTACCGGGGGTGACCGAACGGATACAGGTAAGTCGGCGCGAGTGGTAAGTCGGGGAGCATGGGCGATATAAGAGTGTGTCTGTGTGTGTGTGTGTGTGTGTGTGTGAGAGAGAGAGAGAGAGAGAGAGAGAGAGAGAGAGAGAGAGACAGACAGACAGACAGAGAGAGAGAGACAGACAGACAGACAGAGAAAGAGAGACAGGAGAGAATGGCGAGTGGAGGCAAGTTCCATTTTTGCGATAACGAGGAACACAGGCGGGCACACTGCTGCTGCTGCTGCTGCTGCTGCTCCTGTCTGGCCGAAGGGCGAAAGGGTGACGACAACGACGGAGCTTTAACGAAGCGGGGAGGGGAGGGCAGCCCTGCAGAGCGGGAGGGACAGCGGGGCAGAGGGGTGAGGGCCCTGTCGAAGCCTTGTTCCCAATAACGGAAGCTGAGCGCCAATTAGTACCGGAGACGGCCGTGCCCCGCGCTGCCAGCGCTCACCTGTCAGCGGGACTCGGCGACGACGGTCCTCCATGTGTGTTTCCGGCCCGGGAAGTTGGAAAAAGCCCCCCCCCCCCCGCCTGATGTAGGCCCCATTAGCCCCACTATGGGGCCCTCTCTGCTGTGTCACCGACATCGGGCCGACACGTGCAGCCCCGCGGCACCGTGTGTGTGTGTGTGTGTGTGTGTGTGTGTGTGTTGGGGCGCGCACCAATCACCAAACGCGTGGTTCTCTTCATAATAATTCAGAGAGTCAACAAGCACGCATCGGGATGCTGAGCTGCTTTCACAGACGCCGCTGCGTCGTTACGTTGTTCACGGACCACCCCCTGAAGTACCTGCCGCTCGTCTTCGCCGTCGTCTTCCCCCATGATCCCGCTCACCTCGACCGCCGGTGGGGCGTATCTCCCCAGTCCCCCCGGGGGCGGTGCGGCGGGGCGTGGCAAGGCGGCAGCAGCAGTGTCCCTCCCGCCACACCTCCTGCAGGACATGTAACGTCGCTTAGGCGCACTAGAAGGGAAAAGTTTTCTTTTCTGTGAGTGTGTGTTGTTGTTTTTTCTGATATCTCTCTCTCTCTCTCTCTCTCTCTCTCTCTCTCTCTCTCTCTCTCTCTCTCTCTCTCTCTCTCTCTCTCTCTCTCTCTCTCTCTCTCTCTCTCTCTGTCTCTCTCTCTCTCTCTCTCTCCGCGTCTTCATTTCCGCGGGAGCGACCGCTCTTTTGGCCACTTGTCCGCGTTGTGGCGCGCGCGCGGTCCCGCGGGGGCGCAAGTGTGTGTGTGTCTGACAGAGACAGACGTATGCCGTTATGAACGCTAACCACAACCAGCAGCACAAGTCGCAGGGCACAGCCGACAGCAGGGGCCACTCCTGTGCAGGCATTGGCGCGGCAGGGCAGGGAGGCGGTGGCGGTGGTGGTGTCTCCGGGCGTCTCTCGCTCATGACGTGGTCACGGAGGGGTGGCGGCCGGGGGCGGCGGGGGGCGGCGGGGGTGTCGGGACGGAAGCGCATGCGCAGACTGGCGGCATCTCATCCGAGGCTGGGGGACGCGATGCCTAGAAATGTGCCCGCCGCCAAAGTCCAGCCCTACGTTGGTCACTGACGTTGCGGACCGAAGCACAAAAACCTCGACACAGCGGCGGCAGCAGTGGCTGCAGCGGCAGCAGCGGACACACTGTCAAATAACAGGACTTCACGCGAATCAATTACTCAAAATAAAATAAAAATTGAAAAAAAAAAAAAGATTCAAATGTGGACAGCGAGATGCAGCGCTCCTTGATACTCCAATCGATGTCGCAGAGTGAAGCAGAAGCAGGGATGCCGATGCCGACGCTCCTACAATTTCCAAAATGTTTCCCTCCCCGGCCCTGGGCCCTGTGTTCTGTGTTCGCTGCTGATCCGCCAGTGACATGGCGGCGCGCGCTCGGGTGGACCGGAGAAAACAGGGGCGGGGAAAAAAAAAGAAAAGAAACTGCGCGACCGCGACCCCTCGTCACAGATTTTATTGCGTTCCGCGATTTGGCCGCCCTCGGCTGCGCTGAGCGGCGCTGAGCGGCATTGTCCGGGTCGCGACCTAACAAGGCAACAATTGCATTTCTGTAAAGTCCCGCGGCGCCGGCAGCGCTTTGAATTTCAAATCCCACCATTCATGTACTCGAGCGCGCGCGCTGCGCTCCCCACACACCCTCCCGGCCAAAGCCCGGCGGGGGCGGCGGGGGCGGCGGGGGCGGCGGGCCGGGGGTGGCTGCCGCGGACTTGATCCCCGCTCACTTTAGCCCGCCCCCGGCCGCCTCCGAGCTGCGGCCCGCGTCCGCGCCCGCCGCCCCCGCTGCAGAGACGAGGGCTTTAAAAGGGGAGGGAAAAAAGTATACACGGAGCGGTTTTCGTTTATTGAAGAGACACGCCCCCGTGCTTTCATGCGCACTCCGCAGCCCCCACAACACAAAGACGACCGAAATTCACTTGTCCTGAATAAAGTCGGTTGTTTTTTTTAAACAAGGCAGGCATGGTGGTCAGGAGCATCGTGAGGCACTCTATTTTCATGACAAGTTATGTTGTTGAGGTGTTTGTTCCAAAACTGCTGCCACCCCGGTACTCGGTTCTCTGCCTCCCGGTGATGGGGCCGAGTATCCGACACACGGCTCGTGTGTCTCTGGTCACCGCTGGTCGTGCTCAGCCCTCCGGCCCTTGGTGGGGTCAGCCCTGCCCTCCGAGGGCGGCCATCCCGGATAGAGTGGCAGCAGCAGCAGCAGCAGCAGCAGCAGCAGCAGCAGCAGCAGCAGCAGCAGCAGCAGCAGCAGCAGCAGCAGCAGCAGCAGCAGCAGCAGCAGCAGCAGCGGCAGCCCCGGGTGGCTATTTTCCCTCTCTGACCCCAAAACGAGGCCCAGTGAGTCGACATGGCACACGGCCCTCGGGGCCTATGCCCACCCCATCCGATCGCATCGCAGTAGACACACGCCCATTAGAGAAATTCGGCCCAAATGTATCTTGGATGATTCTCGATCGCGTTTCTCCCACCCCACCCCTTTTAATTTTTTTTTTTGTGTCGGAGCCGGAGCTTCGGAAGCAAAACTTCGGTGGGAATTACTGGCAGTCAGTGGACAGTCGCCTTCGTCCCCCCCCCCCCCCTCCCCCCCCACTCACTCCTGGACACCGCAAGCCGCAAGCAGTATATCATATTTGCGCGTCGCACCAAGTCTTTGTTTGCAGGTCCGCCCTAGCTCTCCTGGCACGGCCCCGTGGCTCCGCAACATTATACAGTATTTCCTTCTTCCTGTCCTCCTCTCTTCCTCCCCTTTCGTTGTCTCTATTATTTATTTTCTTCCCCTTTCCCCGCTGACGGCGGACAGGGTGCGCCTCTTTCCCAGAGCTTCCGCCCATAATTACTCCGTCAGGAAATGGCCGATGCACGATGAATGGTCTGGGCAGGGCCGGCCGCGGCTGGGGGCGGCGGGGGCGGCGGTGGGGGCGGCAGGGGCGGCAGGGGCGGCCGAACCAGATGGCAGCACCGCTGCCAACAACAACAACCCTCTTGGAATGTATGAGCACTGCCAACTGTGCCAAACCCTATCATCCCCGACAGGGAAGGGCCGGAGCGCAGTCTGGCATCGCCTGGCTGGGGCCGGCAGGGACTGAGACCGGACTGAGACTGGACTGGGACGCCGTGCCGGCGGTGGTGCCGGCGCTCCCATGGTCCCCATTCGCCCCGCTCGGCCGGCCTGTCAAAATAATCATGCCTTCTGCTTTGATAAGCGCCGCCGCCGCCGCTGCTGCTGCTGCTGCTGCTGCTGCTGTGTATGTACCCAGAAAATCCCCCCCCCCCCGAGATGTGCGGAAAAGCTTGACACACTCCAGTGACTCGGAGGTTCCCGGAGGTTCCAGAGCACCCTGGAGGACCAACATTTCCAGCAGCTCGAGCAGCAAAATTTTCTGGTAGCCAAAATTAAATGGCACAAGCAACAAAAGAAGTCCCAAAACCTAGGGGTCCCAGCAGCGTCGCGACGAGCTGATCTTTAGCGGCTGGCAGAGGAAGCAGGGACTTTGTTAGTTTCAGTCCGCTGCGCTGGCGGCGCCACCAACACCCCCGCCCGGCAGCACACAAAGACCGGCGGGGTCAACGACACATCAAGGCGCGAGGCCGAGAACACGGCCCGCGGAGTAATATTGATATATCGACACAATCTCCCCTAATTTTCCTCCTCTTTTCTTTTACGAGACGCCATGACGAGGATATGATGACGGCGTACGACGCCCATACTTTACCTTCTCGCACTGCGATTTTTTCCCTCCCTTTTTATTCGTCCCTCCCTATTCGCGTTTCTTTCTTGTTTTTTCGTTATCATCGGCAGAGGGTGGCCACCCTGTGACCAGTTGCTGCATGCGTCACGTGGGCGATGATTGTAGCCAGCAGCCGGGCCTGGCCTGGCCAGGGTGGCCAACCCCCTTATCATGCTTGTCCATGCGCCGCGGTGGCGGTCTGAGGGAGGAAGGGAGGGAGGGGGCGCAGGGACGGAGGACATCGCAAAAAGTGCCGATGACGTATGACAGTGTCATCAGGGTCCATCTCTCCACACTGCTGCCACTGCTGCCACCGCCGCCCGCACAGAAGAGGAAGGCCTTCACATCGCATTGCCTTCAGCGAGGGCCGCGCCGCGCTGGTCCGGCCCGGTCCAGGCCGCCCACTACCCGCCGAAGCCCACATTTTCGCGGGGTTGTCACCCCGTGATTCGAAAACTACTGCGGCCCACAGACCCACAGAAATAGTAATGTCAAAGAAATTTATTTTCCTTTTTTTTTTTCTTCTTCCTTTTTCTGGATGACGACGCTGGAGGCAAAACTATGTACGCTGACGGTTCCGGGTCCGCGGTCCGGACGGACAAGTGAATCTGTCCTGCGGCCTGTGGCCTGCGGCCCGCCAGCCCCGCCAGGCCAAGCCCAGGCTGCGCACAGCGTGCTGTGCTGGGCCCGGGCCCCGCCTCCCCCTCGGCTCCCCCTCGGCTCCCCCCCGCGCGGCGTATACATCGATAAAGACGTCCATTCAGGGCGATTTGGTGGCCACCACGCTTTCGTCCGTGGAGAAAGGAGAAGGGAGGGGGAAGGGGCCGCGGGGCTTAACCTTATTCCTTTTTCTTATATTTCCTCGCGGCCCGGCCCACCCCTCGGCGGCAGCAGCAGCAGCAGCAGCAGCAGCAGCAGCAGCAGCAGCAGCAGCAGCAGCGGCGCAGCAGCAGCAGCAGCAGCAGCAGCAGCAGCAGCAGCAGCAGCAGCAGCAGCAGCAGCAGCAGCGCCCTCCACATCCCCAGGGCAGCCCTCGGCAGGACATGCAGGAAAATGTCGCCCCTCGCCGCGCCGACTCCCTTCGGGCCGCATAGCCATACATCCCTATGTATGGCCGCGAGCGAAACGGGAGGGGAAGGGAGAGAGAGAGAGAGAGAGAGAGAGAGAGAGAGAGAGAGAGAGAGAGAGAGAGAGAGAGAGAGAGAGAGAGAGAGAGAGAGAGAGAGAGAGAGAGAGAGAGAGAGAGACACACACACACACACACACACACGAAGAGAGGGGGCAAGGCGTGCGTGGGGGCGGCGGCGGTGGCGTCGTGGCGGAACTCGAGGGCCAGGCTTAGCATTTCCAATAGCCAGAGCGTTCAGCAATATCGACCGAAAGCCTGGGCGCGCAGCGGCGGTGGCGGCGGCGGCGGCGGCGTATAGCGCCCCGGGACCGCGAACGGGAAACGCTGCGAGCCATGTGCAGGAAGCGGGAAGACCCCTTTATACCGGCGGAGGACCAAGGGCCAGCAGTGCCAGCAGGGACCAGGCCGGCCGTATACGGAGCAGGAGGTGTCAACGGAAGCGTCCTCCACCACCCGGGAGTATTTAAACCCGCCCATGAAAAGCTCTGAGTCCGTGCGAGCAACATTCCGACTCTGACGCCAGTTTCGCTGGGCGCGGGTTCAAATACCTTTATTTAAATCTTTTTTTTTTTTTTTTTTGTTGCGCTGCGTAGTTATGACAGTATTCCGTAATACCATTTTGTACACGTTTTCTCAGCAGCGGGATAAAAATTTGCGAGTCTGTGTTGGGGTGCGAGCGGCCGTGCGGCCGAGCCGTGGGGCGTATCTCAGTCCGACCGCGCCGCTACCGTACGGCCGCAGGGCACCGGGCATTTTTCACGGGCAGACAGGGGGGGGGGGGGGGGGGGGGCAGAAGGCGTGAGTCCAGCCCCCGGCCCTGCCGCCCCCACCGCCGCTATCGCATTGGCCTTCCATAACGCCCCTCCTAACTAATGGATGAGCGCCTCGGAAATATCAGCCTACTTACACACCGCGCCAAAGTCGCCATAAAACGTTACTGGGATGGCGCTGTGCCGCTGTGCCGTGCTGCGCTGTGCGGAGCGGAGGAGGGTAATGTTACACTGGAGAATGAAGGAGTCATGACCAAAGCGCCCAGTTTTGGCTGATAAGACACTGGAAGGGACTGTTGGTTCGGACACTTGCCGGCATTACGTTTGAAATTTTGAGACCAAAACTAGACTTGGCTTGGCGCCTGGATTCTAACAAGACAGGCATAGAGAACGCCTCAGTGTTCGAGGACAGACTCGCTCTTTGATTTATGAGGGAAAATAGCGTACGTGCGGAGGGGACTCGCCCGGAGACTAGAGTAACTTGCTGTATGTATAACAGCAGCGCGAGCCAGAAAACGCCGTTGACCACTAGCGCCATCTCTCGGAGCTAACGGTGCTGCTCTCTGCGGGACAACAGTGGCTAAAGTATCAATAGCGCGCAGCTGCTCTCCACCATAGCTCCGCAGCGTAGTGGGCTAGCGGACCGGTCGACGACCGCAAGGTTCGGGGTTCAACTCTTTGCCGGAGTAAAATTTTTCTGAAGTCTGCCGACCGAGGATGGTGGGTAAAATATACCAAAAGAACGTGTTCAAAGTGTGTTGTCTGAGTGACCGCGGACGTTGGGCCGCGGCCATTCCCCGGAGGTTGAATACACTGTCGAGGAGCAGTGGTTCGACGCCCGAGCAGGGGAATGGTGCTTGCCAAGACTCGGCAGAAGTTAAATGTAGAGGCCTAGGGTTCGGCCTTCTACATTTTTCAAGCGTAAGGCCTCGGAATCTGGAGTATTCGGGCAACACCTACTTGGATACATGGCGTAGAAGAGTAGAGTACAATCGGCTTCGGCCGTGTACGATCTGGGCATCCTACCTCCCTCTCAATCCGCGAGGGAGTGGCCTCACGGCCACAGACCAACTGGCTGGTCGAAGGGGGCTGACTCCTGAAATCTAGTCAGCGGAAGGGGCGATGTTGGCCGTTGCGGAAGCCTGCCTACCAAGGTGGCTGCGTCGTGCCTGTGTCTTAGCGGCGGTCAACTCCTGGTACACCGGTTCCCATCCGAACACCGAAGTTAAGCAGGAACGGTTCCGGACGGAAGTCTGGGACGAGGTAGGACCCACCCATTTTTTCGCTTTTTTTTTTTTTAATCTGCTGGGAGCGTTGGGGTCACAGATTTTCAAGACAAGGCCAAGTGTTCTAAGTGTTTCTGGTGTTGCCCGGCTGGCCTATGGCGTTATGTATTTATTGGACTGCCCCGCTGGCCCCTGACTTGCACTTCCCGGCGTATCAAGAGTGCGCGCCTCGCCCGTTTCGGCCATTTCTTTATTCATGCCGCGAGCGAGAGGACCTTGCTCGAGGACCTTCGGGGACCTCAGTGCGATATAATGATGATGGCATCGCAATTACGAACCGACCACTTTTTTTTTTACCTTTTTGTTTTGGGTAATTGAATTGAAGCGTCCTAATGCCTTTCCATTCATTAGGTATTCAGTGGCGTGTCGATTAGGCTCGTAGTGCGCCAGAGCTGGGCGGCCCGCTGATAGGAGACGGTGACGGGGATCTCGGCCAGGATCTCGACTCGGTACCGGACCGAGCGGAGGGACGGCGTTGAGGACGAGGCCGGCGTAGTCACGACTGCACAGCGTGTTCGACGACGGACTTCTGTTTTGAGGTCGTCCGGCCCAACTGTCCAAACGAATTGGGGAGCTCGGGCAAGTCCACCCCAGAATGTGAGGTCAGACCTCGCGAATAACATTTCCACGCACTCCCCCGTGTGTTTGCCGAGGGTTGGCGGGGGTGCGCGGACCAAACTGTCACTGGCACCGGCCTGCGGTGGTCTCTTCGTAGACTCTGCATGGGCTGGGTGGGTTCGATTCCCACAGACGGTTCCACGCTCCTCCCCATACACCCTAGGCTTTTCACGCGGAAGTCTAGTCGGATATGAGATTTTAAATTTAAAACGTAAACTGCTCGTCAAGTGACCTGTTTCCTTATTTTATTTTTTTTCTTTTGCTGCGATATTTTTCGTATATATATGTATAAACATGGCGCACGAACGGAGCATGTAAACGAGAGCGGCAACCATTTTGTTTTAAAGCAGGCGCCGGTCGCCCCGCCAACCCCTGCGCCGCGCTCCGAGGTGAGTAGTATGCAGGGCCGCCACCCCACCACCCCTCACCGCCAGACCCCCACAGCGCATGCGCTACCAACCCCGCCACACAGTTTTTTTCGAATGCAAATGGGAAGGGGTGCGCGCGGCGGGCCGCACCACAACCCTTTCCGACCAATCGCGAGGCCTCTATCGCTTCTCTCTCTCTCTCTCTCTCTCTCTCTCTCTCTCTCTCTCTCTCTCTCTCTCTCTCTCTCTCTCTCTCTCTCTCTCTCTCTCTCACACACACACACACATCACCGTGCTGCGTGCCGCGTGTGAGGAAGACGGACGATGATAGGCGGATCTGTGCGGGTAAAACGGCTCGGCGGATCGCACATGGCGGAGAGTAAAAAAAAAGGAAAGGGTTGCCGACTCCGGCCCCCGCTATGCCGGCTACACTGTCGGCGACAGGCGGGCCACACCCACAACAAGACATGCATGCAGAACGCTTTAGCGCTCTAGGACACTCGTTCTTTTAGTATTGAGGATATATACGTTTGTTGTGTCAGGATAATGTGTGAGGCAAAAGAAAAATGTATTGTTAATGTCAGTATGAACGTGGTAGAGCGAACAATAAAATTAATAACTGGAGCAGGCTATATAGGCTACAGAAGTACTCATAAAGCATTTAAGAATAGAAATGTTGACACAAGAATATTTCGAGATTTAGATTTTACTCTAAGATTGGATTCATTCAAAAAAATTCAAGAAAATAAATAACAGGAATGGAAAACGCTATGGCATTCTAGGACAGCCTCGTTCGTTGAGTATTGAGGGAAAATAAGTTTGCCGTATAAGAATAATGTGTGGGGTACAAGTAAAATTTATTATTTATGTAAGTACGAACGTGGTACAGGATGCTAACGTGGAGCATATGAGTCTTAAAATGTTCTGTGTAATTTCACGCCCTCAACTGGATTGTCTGCGGGGTAAGCAGGGCTTGGTGGGTCTCTGGCCGGGGCCGAGGGGATGCTGGCTGGCTGGCCGCCTCTCGCGCTGAAAAGTTGGTAACGTCGTCCAGACTCCCACAGGCCCCCCCCCCCCTCCCCCATCGCTTAGCCCGCCCCACGGCCCGCCTGTATGCCGACCGCCCGAAATTCCATATCAAAATCGGTCTGTCTACACATCTGCGTCTGTCTCTGTCTCGCCACATCGCCTCGCACGCGCCCTCTGCTGGCCCGCTGTATGGTGCAGCAACAACGCAGCGGCCAACTCGGCTAAAGTCCCAAGTCCGCACACACGAATCCAATCTTGGCCCGGCCCCGGCACTCTGTTGTCCCCCCCCCCCCCTCTCTCTCTTTCTGTCCCTTTCACTCCCCACGGTGGGCAATACTTCCTCTCTCTTACAATATGAAAGACTCCCCCTCCCCTCCCCCTCAAACCCCCGAGCGGCGCCTCTCCCTTGAAACCCTACGCGCGAGCGTCGAGTGTTCCTGCGGGAGAAGTAGGGAAAAGAGGAATAAGCGAAAAGGTCTCTGAGAGCGCCGGCAAGCTGAGGTAGAGGGAGAGAGGAAGAGGAGGGTGAGGGAGGGCCGGAGGGGAAGAGGAGGGGCCGGGTCGGCTCGCGGGGGAGGAATCAGCCGATTGCTCCCGGACTTCAGGGAAATGACATTTCTTTATGTATCGAAAATGCATGAGTTTTGGGGGCCCTGCCTGCTGAGGTGAGCCGGCGAGGGAGAGGGAGAGAGAAGTGGTCCAGCATGCGTGTGTGTGTGTATGTGTGTGTGTAGGTGTGTGTGTGTGTGTGTGTGTGTGTGTGTGTGTGTGAGATCAGCGTGGGAGGGAAAAGGTAAAAGGCTCTGGCTGTCGGAAGCAGGGCAGCGCTCGGTATCGCCCCGCACACGCTCACACACACACACACACACACACACACACACACCGTGCGCGTTTGCTCTGGAGGCGAAAAGCCCAAGCGAATTTCCGCACACTCGTTGAATTCACTATGGTTCCTATCACTCTGGAAATAGAACTATATAGAACCCGATACCTTTTTAAAAATCTATTTATTCGTAGACAAGGAACAGTTGAACAGCATGCAAATTCGTGTCCGTTTCGTGAATGCTCGTGTCAGCTGCCCCTGGCTGCCCCTCAGACACCGTCCGGCCCGACGCGTTGCTCGTGGTCCCGCCGAGCTCCGGTCGTGGCCGGGTGCTTCCCTGCCAGCCGCCGCGCCGCCGTGCTGGAGGTGGTTGGCGCGGCCGCCGCTAGAGGCCGCCTGCGGTCCGCTTGGAGTGCCCCCAGCATGTCATGTCCTCCTCCCGCACGCAGCGCGTCGGCACCGTCCCAGCGCCACCACCGCGTCTGCAAAATATATATTCACAGTCGATACCCCGGTCTCGAGCGCCCGACTTAGTAGTCCAACCAACAAGCTTTCGTCATAGAGAAAGGAGGAACTAACGGGTAGAAACCGTGGCGAGCTGCGGCGGGGGCAGTTGGAGTGGTGTGGTGGTGGGGATGTGGGGGTGGAGGGTGGGGTGGGGGTGGGGCTGGCGGTGTGGGGGTGGGGTTGGGGGTAAACAGGAGTATCAAGGGGCATGAGCTCACACGTGGAGCGGGCCTGCGTTCACAAACGGCGCGCGACCGTTAAATGGCCGGCGACTAGGTCGAGTGGGAGAGCGAGAGAAAAGGAAGGGAGACACAACATTAAGATGAAAAATGTGGGGCGAAGGATTAACCTTTCTAGTCGGCCCGTGTGCTCGGTGCCGCCGCGGGTTCAAATACTCCATCTTCATCCAAGAAAAACGCGCCGCGCCGCAGGGCCTGTGTGGGCTCTACGAGATGGTGTCCTGTACACTGCAACAAAAAAGTGGGTTTTGTGAAATCATTCTGCTCTGGCCTTTGGGGTTATATGGCATGATTTGCTTATGTTCCGAAGAAGCTCAAAACGGAAGTTCGCTCTTCGCGATCTCCCCGGAATAGTACCGTGGTGTGTATGCGGAGAGGCGCCATGATGGGTCGATGGCTCGCGCCTCGGGTGGGCGGCAGCCGCCATGCGCCCGCCATGCGCCCGCCATGCGCCCGCGACTGCCACGGTCCCATGGACGACGAGACCGCTCGTCGTGGCGAAGTAGAGTGCTAACGACTAACGCCTCCGCACCCGAGCCGTGACCTGAGCCGGCTCAGAGGGCTCCGGCCGTCGCCATCATGCCGAGAATGGAAATAATGCGACCAAACCGTCCCCTCTAGAATCTAGCGCTGCGGCTGCGGCCGGGGTGCCGTATCTGAGCCGCCAGCCGCGCCCACCTACGCGGCTTCTCTCAGACGGCCGCTCTTGTCTCTGTCGCACCCGCAGCCGTCATGGCGCCGCTGGCGTTCATAATGTGCGGGCTCCTCGTTAGATGCGTAAGCAGCGCGCTAATTGTCAGCGCATGTCACGGGCCCGCCGCGTGGCGCTGACAAAAAACAACAACAACAACAAAAAACGCGAGTGCACCTACGAAAAGAACAACAACAAAATTGAGAAATACAGTTAGTTCAACCGTTCTGCACAACATTTGTAATTATATTATTATTTTTTATTAATTTTTTTGGGTGGGGGCTGTTTGCCTGCCATGCCACAGAACGGGCTAGAGATGCGCGCCATTTTGTGCTACTAGTACACCGAACTTTTTCTCGGCTTGAGAAAACTTCCTGCGAAACTCGCTTTTCTTTACTCTTTTTATTTGTCAAATGCGTGCCCTGTGTGTGTGTGTGTGTGTGTGTGTGTGTGTGTGTGTGTGTGTGTGTGTGTGTGTGTGTGTGCGCGCGGGGAGGAAGCGCGGGACGTGTGAGCTGGGCGTGGCATGGGATGAGGTCCGCAAGTTTTGACGCCATAAGCTTGGCGCAGGGCGCGCAGGGCATGTCGCGGCGTTACACAGCTGCTCACCGCCATCACTGGCAACCAACCACCACCACGCCGCCGCCGCCGCCGCCGCCGCCGCCGCAACCACACCGCCTTGTCACGTGATCCCCCTCCCCACCCCCGCGCCATTCATAACCAACTTTTCAGAGGAGGAGGAAGAAGGAGGAGGAGGAGGAAGGAGGGGCGTTGGCATTTCCTCCACGCGAGGGCAAAAGTTGGAGGCGGCGCCTTCCCGGAGGCCCCCGTCGACGCTCCCGCCGGCGGCCGCCCCAGAGCGCCTGCGATCTCCTCGGGTAGGCAGCCCGCCACACAGCGGTGCGCGGCCTGAGGCCTACCTCCGGCGGCCGCCAGGGGCGTCGAGGCCGCGGGCCGCGCCTGTCACCTCGCCGTGGACGTCCTGCAGGCCACCGACAAGCACACACACACACACACACCGCACCCGCTCACCGTGCCGACTGCTTCACCCACTTTTTATTCTGCCGGCGAGAAAGACACGCGTAATTGTGGGCGATTACTTCCTCATTACGCGGCGTAATGACGGTGTGTTTCGGGCCGCGAGCCCCCGCCGGCCCCCGCCAAGGGCTGCATATCGCGCGGCCAGATCTGGGCGCTCAGCGGCCCGGATAGGGGGGGGGGGGGGGTATTCACTTAGCTGCACACCGGACCCGGACCGGGTGCCGCGCTGGCTGCCGCTTGCTGTGTCCTAACGACCTGTGCATCATTCTGCTGTGGTGATCCGGTCACCACCATTTTCTCACCATGGATTACCAATTTAAAAATAAAAAAAATAAAAAAATTGCCGACCAGTATTGGATTGGAGTTACTGCCCCTGCCTGCTGGCTGCGGTGACGAGGAACGTCGAACACGTATACCACTGCCTATTTTACGAACCAAACCGCCATAGCGGTAGCAGCAGCGGTAGCAACAGCGGTAGCAGTAGCGGCAGCAGCAGCGGCGCTCATGTCGAGCGACGACAGTAGCATAGTCGCTTTGCCGGTGTTGCGGTGGTAGTAGTAACACAGGAACAGGATTGACGCCGGGCAGGCCGGTAGTCGTTCCCACAGAGGCATACGGGCGCGGCTTTATACGAGTCTTTTCGCCGTGATCAAGTCGTCGCACCACCTCTGAGGTCCGCTGCCTACAGGTAGCCTGCTGCGGCCCCGTGCAGCCCCGCTGCGGTGAGCGGCCGCGGACCGGACCGGGACCGCACATGTTCATCACTTCGGGAATGGAACTTTTGTTTTAGTCGTTATTATTTTTGTGGCGTGAAAAACAAAAAGTCGCGGCGGGCCACACACGTACGCGTACTAGGAGCACACACGAAGGTCCCGCGGCCTTTTACTGCGAAAACCGCCCCAACGCGCGCGCGCGTGCACACACACACACACACACACACACACACACACACACACACACATACACACACAGTGCACACCATGGTGCTATTATTTTTTAATATTTTTTTTTTCGGAGGACCATAGCAAAGCAAGGAGGGAAAAAAGGAGAGGCGAAAATAGTTAGAGAAAGAGGGCGCGAAAAGAGCGAAGCACGCAAGGGAAAGAGAGGAGGACGCCTGCCTCTCCTCACCTCGAGGTGATACGGACCTGCGGACCCCCAGCACAGCCCAGGTGTCGCTAACAAGGAGGGCTTGGGCTTCGTATGTAACGAGTCGGCGAGGCGCAGTGGCGCCGGCGGGAACAGCGGGATCGGCTGCCCGGCCCCGGCCCCGGCCTCCAAGCCCGGCGGCGCGGCCACCAAACGGAACGTGGCACTGCCAGAGCCGCGCCGAAAGAAATCCTCATATTTTCGCGATACACTCTTTTTCATATATAGGCACGGAGTCAAAAAAAAAAAACGCGTAAAGTTGCCTTGCTGTTAATTTATTTTGACTAAACTATTTAAAACGGCGAATAAACCTGTTTCAATATCTGCACACCACGCAATGTTAAAGCAGTTTTTTTTTTTTTTTTTTTTTTGCGGTCGTAGTGGGGGCTGATTTGAGGTTCATTTGCATGCGTACTCGCTCACTCTGGCCCCACTTGAGAGAGAGAGAGAGAGAGAGAGAGAGAGAGAGAGAGAGAGAGAGAGAGAGAGAGAGAGAGAGAGAGAGAGAGAGAGAGAGAGAGAGAGAGAGAGAGAGAGAGAGAGAGAGAGAGAGAGAGAGAGCGGTATGCAAAGCGCGCCTGCCGCGCCGGAACGTCGCACTTACACACGACGCGCAGCGGCGGGAGGGAGCGTGGATTCAAATTAATTGTAGGTGTCGGACACACCGCGGTGTGTATGCGAAACAACAGAGCGAGAAGGAGAGGGACGGATAGAAGAGAGCGAGAGAGCGCGGCGCTGGGCCACGGCATCTGCATACATAAGTGTCGGTTATTATCGCTCGGTTTCGGGCCGCGCTACAAGGCTTTGGAGGCGCACAGGTGTTAATGCATGGAGCCGCCGCTCTTAATATTTATGTCATAATTTGACTATCTGCGAAACTGGGGCGTGGACGGGACACAGCCCCCCCCCCCTCCACCGTGAGCTGCTCTGTGTGTGTGTGTGTGTGTGTGTGTGTGTGTGTGTGTGTGTGTGTGTGTGTGTGTGTGCCTAAGAAAGTAGTGGGTGGGAGAGATATGTTACTTTACGGACTCGAGGGGGGCGGACACGCCGCCGCGGCGCTGGACACGGGTGGCTGTGCAGAGTTTTGTTGTTGTTGCTGTTGTTGTTGTTGTTAATTGTTTAGTTGCGGAAAGAAATGAATGAAAATAATATATAGGCGGCCGGCTGCTGCTCAGACAGGCAAAGCAATGGCACGTCAGGATCGTGGTCAGCGCCGATAGCGAGAGTTTGGGAAGCGCAACAAGTAGTCCGTATCGGAACAGCATAGAGCTAAACATTATTAGCGAGAGTACTTTTTGACCACGTTATCAACATTATCGCAAGATTTGTTTTCCTTTTGAACCCTGGCTATGGATGAGGAACACCCGGGGCATAGCGGGGTGTTAATTATTTCCAGTTCGGGTTTCCGATACCTCCGCGTCCGCCAGTGCAGCCTTGCGGAGCCCCGTATAGTATTTAGATTGCCTGCTCCTGCATGCACCGGCCTCGCTTTTATTACGATTCCCAGCGCACGAATGACGTGACGTTATGACTCCATCACTTTAATTACCCCCGAATTATATGCACTCTTTTAATTGTGAGCCGAAATAATTGACCTTCAGCCCACAATGAACAGGGCGAAGTCTGTGTTGAGCCGCGGTGTTTACCTTTGATCTGACACTTGCTACATGCCGAAACATTTTATCGAACTCTCCAAGGATTTTTGCCCCCCCCCCCACGAAAAATACGTAAAAAAAAAAGTATAATTAGTCTCCAAGTTTATGCTGCATTTCCCACATAATCTCATAGAGGGAAAATTCTTATCACCTGTGACACCGAATTTCCCTAGTTTTACGGCTCCAGCGTTGGTGCGGATGAGCCCAAGGAGGTCGGATCCTCACAACAACGCTATAATTAATTACCACATTGTATTATTATTCGTCTCAATTAAGTACAGCGAAATCTGTGTACGCCGCCAGCCCCTATCGTAAAGCATGCCAGTCATAATTTTCGACGGACAGCCACAGAGCTGGGAGGAAGACGAAGAAGAAGGAGATGCAGTGAGAGGAAACAGGAGGTGGGGGGGGGGGCATCAGCGGTTGCATTTTAATGTCCGGGCGCGGGGCCCAGGCGGTGTGGAGTAGCAACACTACATTACTGATACGTAAATGTCTACTCACCGTACATTTTGCTTTAGCATGCATGCACTTTTTAAAAACAATTATGAGTGTGAAGTAAAGAATTGCCATGAAAGCGCTGGAGAAAGCATCCTATAGAATTGTAGGCACTGGCGTGCGAAAAAGGGATAGGAAATGAATGAATAAGAAAGAAGGAGGCGGACAGGGAGAGACAGAGAAAGGAAGAGAGAGAAAAAGATACAGAGAGAGAGAGAGAGAGAGAGAGAGAGAGAGAGAGAGAGAGAGAGAGAGAGAGAGAGAGAGAGAGAGAGAGAGGCGAGGATGACAAAGGAGGGGTATATATAGGATGCGTGGAGGCGGGCTATTTCCTGCGGCGTTATCTCCCCCCACCCCCTTCCCCCACACGAGGGGCTGTTAGGGCTGTGGGCGCTGCTTGCGTCCCACTTGCAAGCCCCAGAAGCCAATATTTATGCCGGACTTAGCTCAATATATTCTCTCCCTCCCCCCTCCCTCTTCTCTACCCTTCGCCCCTTTCAAACCCCCCTCTGCTCTCCGGGGTTACCCGCCCCCCTCGTCCATCCCCCAGAAGCCAACAAGGGCGACTCAGCAGCAACAGAGTGGGAAAAGTGGGGGTGGGGCGGAAAACGCACTGATACGCCTCTGGTTACACCATGAGAATTTACAAAAATAAAAAGAAACGCAGTTTAGTCAGATTTCTGGAGGATTATAGTAACTGTTAAATATTTTCTTCTTCTCGAGAAAAACAAATGTGTTTTCCCCCCCCCCCCCCACTTTTCTCGGGCAGTTATGGGCGGCAGTGTGTGTGTGTGTGTGTGTGTGTGTGTGTGTGTGTGTGTGTGTGTGTAGCCCTGAATAATCATGGCATTTCTCTTGCTCGCCCCGTCCACTCTCCGGCGCTGCGGACCGCAGGGGGTGTGATACTCCGGCCCGGCCCTCCGGCCCTCCCGGGCCTCCGGCCCCTCGCAGGGCCGTCACGGTGCCCTGCGCTCTTTGGCGACGAGAAAAATGGCAGCTATCTGGGGCCGCAGGACACAACAAACGCGCTCCAGGATGGGAGAGCCCAGTTTGGGTCAAGCAGGCGGCTGCCTAGCACCACGACGACCAAGTGACAGCAATAAAGGGAGAAGAAGGGGAGAAAAACCACGGCGAATGCGTACGAAAAACCGGCAGCAAAACCTGTGTTCAAGAAGATTTCGGGAGCAACGGGAGAGAGAGAGGGGGGGGGGAGAGACAGAAAGAGAGAGAGAGAGAAGGGAGGAAAATGGAGGAAGGAGAAACGTGTGTGTAGTGGGGGCGTGGGGGGGACGGGAGGTGAAGAAGAAGAGCTGTAATGTCTCAAGTGCCTTACTAAAAGTTCACCATAAACGGGGGGAGGGGTAAGTGAGAATACGGAAACGACCCCATATACGCTCGGCAGCAGTGCAGAGGGCATCCAATATAAGGTGTGTGTGTGTGTGTGTGTGTGTGTGTGTGTGTGACGCCGTAGCACACACACACACACACACACACACACACACATGCTGTAAGTACCCTCCTCCCGTTTGATCGGCTCTAAATGATATGGTGATCTTTAACCTCCTCCGCACGCACTTTAAATGAAGGCGCCTGGAGGACCCCCGCCGGACCCATCACCCCATCACAGCAGGAGCGGGCGGCGAGCGCCGGGTGGGTAGGCAAGCCCGCCGTACCGCCGTGTGCCGCAAGCCGCGATATTGCCTACCTACCCAGGGGTTAGAGGGTGAGCTCTCTAGATAGCAGCATGAAGAAGAAGAAGGAGAGGAAGCAGAGCCTTCACACCTCCGTCGTCAGCAACATGTGGAGCGGCCTTGTCTTTCCGAACGGAATGAATGGCCGCCATCACCGCCGCCGACTCTGCGTATCCCCCCCACCCCACCCCCTCCCCCGACCCAGATACGCCCCCTCGCACCCAACTAAGTCTGGGCCGCCCCCGGCCGCCCCCGGCCGCCCCCGCCTGCCCCCGGCAGCCGACGCTCCATTTTGCGTCACCAAATCGCCATTACCATTCGCCATTCCCCCTGACAAAGATGAAGAGCCCCCAGGAAATGGTGAAGGTGCGGGATTGAGTTCGGGAGGGGGCGGGGAGCGGGACGGGCAACTGCTTCGGAGCCACCCCCTTGCCACCCCCTGTCCCCCCTCTCCGAGCCTCGGGGTAAAGCAACCCCTTCCGCAGTGAAGGCTGGTAGCGCCCTCCTCCATATAGCACAGTGGTGGTGGGGCCAGTGGTGGTTGCGGTGGTGGTGGTGGTGGTGGTGGGGATGTCTCAAGAAGAGAGACCCTTTACGAAAATTATCAGGAAAGAGAACAACATTACTCTCTACTCGGCATTATACTGTCCGCCTGTCTGTGTCTCCCTTCCCGGTTTTGCGACTTGCTTCGCGCGCTTTGAGCTCTGAGTGCGCGCGCGCAGCAATCCGTTTGAAAGGCTCCCGATTGCCCTCCGGCTTGTCCTCCGGCCCGCCCTGACCCTCTCCGGGCGACACTCGGCCGCGCCATCAGCCCGACTCGGCGCGGACGGACTAAGTTTGCCTGTACCACGAAATGATTCCACGTCAGATTTCGATCGATCGGCAAATTTGTTCGCGGGGCAGCGCAGCGACAGGTTATTTAGGCGAAAGGATTTGGCCCCCTCTTTCTCGAGGAAAAGGGCGAGGCCATCGGTGTTTCAAAGTCGAAAGCGCGATGCGAGATCGCAAACAACGCAGTACGCGGGCGGGAGGCGACGTGGGGGCGGCGCGGGGGCGGCGCGGGGGCGGCGCGGGGGCGGCGCGGGGGCGGCGCGGGCGAAGAGGAATTAGGGTACACAGCGGAGCCCCGCACCGCTCGCGCGCCGCCGAGATTCGAATCTGGTCGGCAATACGATAGCGGCACAGGACCTGCAGCAGCGGCGGCAGCAGCAGCAGCAATGGTTAAGGGCATTGCTAGGGGACTCGTCCGCGCATTCAATCCTGCACGACTGCGGAGGGGGGAGGGGGAGGAGAAGGGGTATGAGTGGGATGGAGAGCACCGGACCATCCCGGCAAAGAGTCCACCGTGGTCCGCTCTGACGACTTCTAGAGAGCCGAGCCGAACCTGTCGCACTGAGAAAAATCTTTGGCTCCTGGTCCAAAGGGTAGTTTTGTGCTACATCTTAAACGTTTAATCCGTGGGTCTAAACTCTATAGACACGGGAGCAAAACTGTAGACACAAGCGTTAATCGTTTAGTGCATGGCGCTAATCGTTTAGTGCCTTTCCAGACTGTCGGCCTGGGGACTAAACGTCCTGTGCCCAGAGCCAAAATATTTTCTCAGTGCGGGGCCCGTCATATCAGTGCACCCCGAGCCGAGCCGAGCGGAGCCGAGCCGAGCGAGAGCTCAGCGATCGGACCTTATTTCCCGAACGGCATTCCGCGCCCGTGTACGAACTGCGCGCGTGCCGCGGGGGCGCGGGGGCGCGGGGGTGCGGGGGCGCGGGGGTGCGGGGGCGCGGGGCCGCCCTTCAAAAGCGTTTAGGCGTGTAAGCCGCTAAGTTGACATCGCCACGCCCCGCCCCTCGAGCAGCGGCAGGGAGTGCGAGAGAGACAGAGGCGTGCGTGATGACTCACAGCATAGCAACGCCCAACGACGCGAGGTCAGCCCGGGCCAGGCCGGAGCCAGCTGCACAACACGCACCTGTACCTACCCCTCTCACGTGCACTCAGCGCTCTCTCTCTCTCTCTCTCTCTCTCTCTCTCTCTCTCTCTCTCTCTCTCTCTCTCTCTGCTTGATCTTTGCTAAAGAGGGTATGAAACATGCTTTTTATCACGTGTTTATGCTGTGGATCTTCTACTACGTTCGCCCAGAATAAAATGACGCACCGATAAGGACGCGGATTGAACACGAAGGTACAGAGGCTCAATATAGAACCGGGAGGGAGGGGGAGGGGGAGGGGGAGTTAGCATGTTGCCATCGGATTACTATCAGCGCAGCGCCTGTCGCCAGTTTAAGCGGCGTGCGCTCCGCCACGCCCCTCCACGCCTAGAACCGCCGCGCTATCTCTCTCCATTCCTCTTCCTTTCTCTCTGCCTCTCTCTCTCTCTCTCTCTCTCTCTCTCTCTCTCTCTCTCTCTCTCTCTCTCTCTCTCTCTCTCTCTCTCTCTCTCTCTCTCTCTCTCTCCGCCGGTCTATGGGCATCGATGAGATGGCGTGGTGTGGTCGGCAAAGAAAAGTGCCGCCTCTCGCAGACAACATCTCTCCCCCTCTCTGTCCGTCTACTTTGGTCTTCCTCCCGCCCTCTTTCCTCTCTCTCTCTTCCTCCACTTCTCTTTCTCCATTCCTGTTTCCTTCCCCCTCTCTCCGCCGGCACGATCACGTAAAGCATTGTAGGTGCGCACATCTCTTGCGGTGTCGCCTCTCGCGTTGCTTCGCGGCCAGCTCGCCTGGAGGGTAGGCAACTCTCCGACACGGCCGCTCGGCAGGACTGCCTACCCAGAGCGGCGCTAGTCCTGGCGGGCACAGGCCGCGCGCTGCCTGCCGCTGCCGTCACCTGCACACGCGGCCGTCGCAGCACGGTCGGAATGCCCCACATCTCTGTCTCTCTCGCTCTCACGGCGCGGGCGACGACAAACGCGCGCACTGCTCGGAATGGATGTAATGTTAATCGACACCGCCGAACCTCCGGCGGCTGCTGCGAAATGTCGCCGTCGTCTGCAGCGGCGCGGTGCGGCGGCTTCCTGGAACGGCGGCGGCCCTCCCCTCGCCGACGGCGGCCAGAGACCATGCAGCGGCGGTCGGCGGCCACGGCGCATTAGCCGCCGAAGTCGCCCTCGGCAGACGTGTGCATGACTCGTATCGAGGGGCATTATTCGGGGGGCAGTGCTGGAGGTGCCCGCGCAGGCCAACAAGAAGGCGACGCCTCGCGGCGGACGGCGGAGGTAAGGTATGCTGCACACGAATTTTAAAATCGCATTTAATTGCTCCCCGGACGGCGGCCGGCGCGGGGAATAAGAATCAGTTGTTGCTGCTGCTGCTGCTACTGCTGCTGCTGCTGCTGCTGCTGCTGCTGCTGCTGCTGCTGCCTCCGCGCGGCCGCAGAGGGGACAGGTCGGGCGCATTCGGGTGGCGGCGGTTTGCACACTCAGAACCAATAAGTCATGATTTTCGACCAATTTCGGGCGGCGCGCGGGCGTAGGCGGATATATAGACAAGGCGGAGCGGACAGTTAGCAGAGTGCGTCCAGGAGAGGAAGGGTGCAGCGAGCAGCGCTCAGCGCACGACAAACTCAATTTAGTGGCAGAGACGCTGTCGTATAAACTCGCGCTCCTGATGGGTTTCAGTCAGAGTACTAATGCGTGCGGACACGATCGACTAATTCCCTCTCGCTCTCTCTCTCTCTCTCTCTCTCTCTCTCTCTCTCTCTCTCTCTCTCTCTCTCTCTCTCTCTCTCTCTCTCTCTCTCTCTCTCTCTCTCTCTCTCTCTCTCTCTCTCTCTCTCTCTCTCTCTCTCTCTCTCTCTCTCTCTCTCTCTCTCTGGCCAGGCTCGCTGCTCCCACTCGGCCAAATGAATGGGACATAATCAACACTAATCAAGCACGGGCCCCAATAAAAACGAGAAGGGGGGGAAAAAAAGAAGACGAAAAGATAAATACTCCTCGCGTCGTGTGCGTGCGTGTGTGTGTGTGTGTTCCCACACTGGCAGAGCGTCAGCGGGTGGCTTTGGCCGGCTCTTACCCCCCTCGCGCACTACAGGGGGGACGTGGGGACGTCCATAGACTACGTACCGGCATCTCCTGGGCAGCCGGGCCGACACCACCTGGCTGCCGACATCCCACCCGGGAGTGCTCTAACCCTGGTGTTTACACTGACCCAGAAAGATACGTAACTTGCCAGAAATTTATCGAAAAATTTCGGCCTTTAAAAAAAATCAAATTTTCCCCCTAGTTTTTTTCTTTCTTTTTTTTTTAACAAAATTTTCGAATTTTGGACACGACCTCCCTCGTCGCTCCCGCACGGCCCCCGCAGTCTTTGGGCTCCCGCCGGCTCCCGCCTCGGGTCCGGCCGGGCCGCCGGGGGTCCCGTGGGCGCGCCGGGATGCGACGTGACCCACTAATTGGATTAACTACTGCTGACTGGCGGCCGCGTCCATCATCGTTAGGCGATATTGGCAGCCCATGGGCAGCAGCAGCAGCAGCAGCGGCGGTGGCAGCGGCTGCTCCCCGTCAGGCGTCACTCGCCGCTTGAGTGTGTGTGTGTGTGTGTGTGTGTGTGTGTGTGTGTGTGTGTGTGCGTGAGAGAGACAGAGCGTGTGTGTGTGTGAGCGGGCCGATAGGGGGTGTGAATGCGTAAAAACGCGTCGAAAAACTGTGGAGTCATCAGGGCTCGGATAGTGATGCGCGCGTCGACAGCTAGCGGCATGGGAGCGGACCGACGACGCCTCCGACGCGCCGACCACATCGCTGGTCGCGTAATTCAAGAGACGGCTGAATTATCCCCCGCCTAAACACGTTCGTCTAAATAATAAATAGATACGTAAGTCACCAGGAAGCTGAGCAGCCTCGGCCGTCCTCACGGCGCGCAGCAGCTTCCAATACCTGTCCCCAGAGGGCGTGACTCCCTGTCGTGAGCCTTCTTGACGCACTGCACGGGGGCGGCCAGGAGCGGCGGGCGCGCGGCGGTATAGATCTCCCTTTCCCCGGATGACACGCCACGCCACGCCACGCCACGCCACGCCACACCACACCACGCCACACCCTTCCTGTCCCGACCGGTGGCGCGCTCTGACGGCGGGGCCGCCAAACGCCTGCGCGCCCGCCGCGACGCCCGGGCCCAGCCCCAGCAGCGCTCGGCCCCACCATTCGTATTCAAATCCAACCCCTACCCCGCGCCGCTGCTCGCCTTCGCCCCCATTGGTCGGTCGGCGGCGCCGCGCGTAAAAACCATGAGCGATGCTCGCCGCCACCACCACCACCACCCCTTTTCGTATTCAAAGGAGGGAGAGGGCGCGCCACCGCCTCCCCGCCGCCGCCCACCGCCCTCTCCGCGGCCGACGAATAGATGGCGGTGCTTTTTAAAGTCGCCTCTCTTCTCCCCCTGCCGCGGCCACGCCCGGCCACGCCCCGCTGTCCGCCTAGAGCCCGGCAGGGCAGGAGAATATCCCCCGTGAGATATATAGCGCCGCGCCGGGGTCGCCTATCCGTCTTGGGCAGCGCGCCGCCGGGGGGGACGTCCACGTGCCGCATGACCCCTCGGCGTAGAGGCCGTGGCAGCCCGACTCGTGGTGGCCTCCGGCCTGGCTACCGGGCCGGCATTAGCACGCCGCCCTCGGGGCGCTCGAGCGCGGTTGTGTTGCAGCCCGCTGCTTCACGCTGTTTACGCCCGCCCCCGAGCCCCCCCCCCCCCTAGCGGCCCGTGTGTCCGTCCGCTGTCCGCCCCCGGGCTGCCACGACGCCCCCGCTGGAGTTGCGGGGGGCCGGGGGGCGTCGCGCGGCATGGCCCGGCATGGCGTCGCATGAATATTTCATTCTGAAAATGGCGCCGGCGTCGGAACGGAATATCCAATTCAGATCCAGCTTTCCCTTCCCTTCCCTCTCCCTTTCTCCCCAGCCGCCCGCCCACCCACCCACCGCGCCGCCGCCGCTGTGCGGGGGGCCCTCGGGCCTCGGTCCTTCGGCCTCAAGGACGAAAGTACACACGAAAAGGGGACGGAAGAAGAGGAAGAGAGGCCGGGTGAGGCAGGCGCGGCCGCGTCGACACCCCGCCGACAGGAGCGACAAGGACAGACGAAGTAACAGGAGAAAGGCGATGCGTGCCGGGGCCAGACCTGGCCAGACCTGGCCAGACCCCACAGAATACGGTAGACATGTGCGGGGGTTCGAACCCAGCCCGCTGACGTGCCGTGCAGGCACGCTGACCACCAGACCACCCCGACCCGTGCGAGTGTCTACCCGCACACGCACACCATTACATGTGTGGGCTGCACTCGCCCCATCTGCCTGCGGAGCGGCCGTCCACCCCCTTCATGTCGGCCATCCGCGGTGGGGGCGGTGGGGGCGGCGGCCCAGCCTCCGCACTGCTAAGGGCGTATCGATCCTCCCCCGCCGCCCCCGGCCGCCGCCCCCGACGCAGGGCACAGCCACGCGCGCACGCAGCCGCCCCGCCGCGTCCTCTGAGGTGGCGGTGCCAACGGCGCCCAAAACGGCCCCGGATCTGACAGTATTAGAACCCGCGGTCAACCACTCCGGACCGATAATCCCGTATCGGCGCATCGCGGTTCAAATACCGTCTGCATCTGCCAAGGATGGCAGACGACACCTCCGCTCGAGGCGCGGAAGAGCGTAGGAGTGATTCGCTTGGCAGGCGAGATGGAGAGCGAGAGAGAAGGAGAGAGCGCCTGTTGGAGCGAGTTAGGCCCCCCTCCCCGCTCCCCTGCCTCCGGTTACGGACCGGCGAAATGGTATCGAGAGACGAACACGACTCAGGCAACCGATGAGACCCCCACAATCTTCTGGGCGCATTGATTCGGATCCGACTCTCTTTAATTAGCTCGTGTACACCATCCTCTCTCTCTCTCTCTCTCTCTCTCTCTCTCTCTCTCTCTCTCTCTCTCTCTCTCTCTCTCTCTCTCTCTCTCTCTCTCTCTCTCTCTCTCTCTCTCTCTCTCTCTCCACTCACACTTGTCTTCACCCCATCTGTGTAGCATTAGGCGCCAAAGCACGCCACTAGCAGTCATCAACGCACGCAAAACAAATGCAAAACCGGGGCCATTAAAGAGTTTATGGAAAGTCAGAGCCGGGGCAGGCACGGCCGTGTAAGCACGGAGGCCGGGCGGGATTAGCCTGAGCCAGTTTGCGCCGCGGCCAGTGAGCACAAGTCGATCCTGTCACAGGTTGACCATTAGTCCGAACCGATAACCACTGGCGCCTGCTGGGTAGGCAGCCACGCCCTCCTGCATGCGCGCGTGTCGTGCGGGCTGGCCTACCCCGGCACCCGCAGGCGCGCCGGGCCTTTTGTCTGTGTGCTGCCAGGCCAGCCCGTGCTGTCATCCCTCGTTATGCGGAGCAAATAATATGCGGACGCGGAGAAAAATGCGCCGGCCGCACTGGCAGACGGCGGCCGCCGCAGTGCCAGGCCAGCACCACGTCATCGGCTTTAACAAGAGTAGTATTATGTCTTCACACCGCTGCCATGGCTGCCATGGCTGCCACCCGCGCCGGGCAGGAAACCGCAGTCCCGACCCCGTGCTAATTACTGCGCAAAGCGCGGCTCTAGCGCCAATTAATTTGCGATGTGCTTACTTATCATTCCGTTCCGTTAAATATGTGTGCAGGAGTGGACGGACGTTGGACTTACGGGCCGCGCGCTGGCCGGCAGAAAATCTCGCCGCTCTGCTTGGCCCGGCTCGGCTCGGCTCGGCTCGGCTCGGCTCGGCTCGGCTCGGCCCGGCCCGGCTCGATGACACAACTGCTTCCGCCTCTCTTCGTATTTAAAACGCGCGTAATAAACATACCCCCGATGAGTCCTCTCACGGCCCGCCCGGCCCGGCGGCGCACGAATCGGAAATGTTTGTTTTCTTCGTTATTTTGTTTATTTATCGCGTTTGTCCAGTCGGCCGGGGCTCCGGGGCCAGGCGGTCAGGGCTTTGAGTCCGGTCGGGTCGGGCCGGGTCCGGTGGGTCCGGGCAGGCAAAGCGCGCCGGGCGGCGAACTTCAAAGCGATCCCGCGCGCCAACCGAGCCGAGCGGGGCCGAGCCGAGCCGAGCCGAGCCGAGCCGAGCCGAGCCGAGCCGAGCCGTGCCGGGATGTTCGTCTATCTCCATCGAATGTCGTCCGTCTCGTATAGTGGGAGCTTTCTCTGTCTGCGGGGCCCCAAGAGGGTCAAGCGCGAACTCAACAGTTTGGAGCTGGAGCCGGCCAGTTGTAGAGACTATTCCTCCAGGATCATCCATTCCGCACGACGGGGCCGCGAGCGAGAACCTCTGATTTAGCCTGGGCGCCTGGCGGGTAGGCAGCCACGATTACCGTTTCGGGACTCGGAGCACCGTACCTACTGCCCGGCCGGACCTGGCCCGGACAAGGAGATTGGTGGGCGCGGGCCGGGCCGGACCTCCGCGGCGGTCGTGGCCTGCTTTGCTTACGGCCGCCGTGTCCGGGCGCCGTGCCGCCGTGCCGCCGTGCCGCGGGCGGGCCGAGCCAAGCAACAGCGGAGCGGCGCTTTGTGTGGGATACACGTTTCGTATTCCGTTCCGAGCAGCCGGACCCTTTCCAATCAATATATTCCGAAGTCCGGTGATGGTCGGACTGTTTGCTCTTCATCATCCTCCGCTTTTATTTTATTTTAATTGGGCCATTTTAATCCCCCTTCCTCCTTTCCCTTCCCCGCTCTCCGCACCTTTCACGAGGAGCGAGGAGGGGGTGAGGGGCAGGGGGACGGCCGATGCGCCGCCGCCGCCGCCGCCGCTGCTGCCACGGGTGGGTGGGGGAGCCGAGTCCGAGCCGCAGCCACCACCGCAACAACACCGCTGCAACAGCAGTGGAGTGCGCGGAGCGGCGCGGAGATACGGGGTTCTGAAGCCGGGACGCGTGGCGCCGAGAATGGAAGACAAACGCACGCTGAGCGGCCTAAACGGTGCGCGGGCACGCGAGCCGGCCGGGCCCTGGGGCTGGCCGGGGCGGGCCGGGCCACAGCTTAGCCCGGACCTGGGTGCCTGGGTCCAGCGGCCGCGGCGGCGGTGGTGGTGGCTGCTGGCGGAGGCAACTCCTACTGCCGCGGCGGCCCGTCGCCAACGAACCGAAATTTCTGCCGACGGACACCTCGCGCGAGTAACCACGTCATGTCTGCATCCACACCTATAGAGGGTGTTCCAGCTCAACATTTCGCCGTAAAGTCCAGCCTCCTAACCCTCCGCTAACCGTACTACTTCCGAAGTTGTTTTTGTTCTTCACTTCCGGCCGACTTCCGGCCCGGAACACCCTACGGCGTCACTTCGCATAATGCGGTATCCGACAGCAGGCGGTGCCCGGCACAGAGAGAAGCCGCAGAGAGACCAAATGAACCTGGACTGCCACTGCCGCCCGGCCGCTCTGATTTGTAGAACGCGCGCGCCCCTTTTGAATCGGGCCGCGTAATCCTGTAAACAAACAGGCGGCGGCACACGACACGTCGTGCGCGCGCCCATCTCTGCCCGGCGGCGTGGGTTGCGTGCGGCAGAGAATGAGGCGTGGTATGAGAAACACGGCGGTCACGACGAGCGGTTGACAAAAACTACAGGAGGGAAAAACTGGCGCGTAGTGAAATTAAAACACTTCCCTAACTCAAATTTTCATGATGTGTCATCTGCAGCGCATGTGTGTGTGTGTGTGTGTGTGTGTGTGTGTGTGTGTGTGTGTGTGTGTGTGGTTCTCTCGTCCTGCCCAGCAGGCGACAGGCGGGGTCCAAAGCCTAGATGGCAGGCAGGCAGGCGGCCCCTCGCGTTGAGGTCCGCGAAATTAATTAAAGAGGGAGAAGAAGGAAAGTTGGCGCTGGACGCGCCAGTGCTGTGAGTGGCTGCGTGGGTTTGGGCCGACGTGCGGGGGCGGCGGTGCGGGGGCGGTGCGGGGGCGGTGCGGGGGCGCGGAGGCGCGGGGGCGGGGGCCAGGGGGCGGCTCAGCAGCCGTAGTTGGGATGCAAGTCAGGGCGCGACTCAAGAACAATGTACAATATGAAGGAATTGCGGGCCAGACACCCCGTCGGAATGAGAAATGGAAAAGACGGGGAGGGGGAGGGGATGGAAAACGGACGAAAGCAGAAGAGAGAGAGAGAGAGAGAGAGAGAGAGAGAGAGAGAGAGAGAGAGAGAGAGAGAGAGAGAGAGAGAGACTCAGACCAGAAAAGGGAAGAAAGGAAAATTGTGCGGAGTGCGCGGGGGGCTCGGGTGCCGTGTGAGAGAACGCGCCCTTAATGTGTCCAATCATGAGCACCCACCCTAACCTGCCCGGCTCGCCTCACAGGGATGAATAAACTTGGTGTAAAAACTGTGAGCTCCGGTTGCTGTACTGTACTATACTCCGTCGCATGAAGGGGGTGATGGTGGAGGTGTCGCAGCTCGGCCCGCGGGCGGAGGACATGAGCGAGGATTCGATGAGTGGGCAGTGCGCTGCTGCTGCTGCTGCTGCTGCTGCTGCCGCGGCAGTAAACTCCGGGGAGGTCATGGAGTGGTCGTAAGACGGCCACAAGGGGTGGTCAGGACGCACGTATACGGCACACATATATGAGCTCCCACATATATTACGGGATGTGGCCCGCATCCTCGCCGTATATCTTCGTCCCAGCTCTGATCCTTCCGTTGGCGAAAGCCGAAGGACGATAGCGCCAGCAGCGTCCGGCCCCCGGCTAGGCCTGCTGGGCCCACTGGGCCGGGCTGCTGGCCACCGCTGCCGCGCGGCACGCCACGTGGTCTGGAAGTCCGGGCGAGTTTTTGAATTTCGCGTTTTCAAGTGCCCGATTCGAAAAGCAGAATAATCGTATCGTATCATTTTTGCCAAAAGTGAGTGTGTCTGCGACCACCCCATCCTAGGAGCCCACTCCGCACGAGGTGATTATGGCCTCCGTAATGAAAACGGCCAGTAGCGGTGCACGGCGATATGATTGTCGCCTCTCTCTGTCTGTCTGTCTGTCTGTCTGTCTGTCTCTCTCTCTCTCTCTCTCTCTCTCTCTCTCTCTCTCTCTCTCTCTCTCTCTCTCTCTCTCTCTCTGTATCTCTCTCTCTGTATCTCTCTCCCTCTCCCTCCTCGTTTCTTGACACCCTCTCTCTTTCCTCCCACCTTTTGCCCCCGAATCATTCTGTCGTGTTGCTCTCCTTCTCTCTCCCTCTCTCTGCGCCCCATTTCTCCTCCCCTTCATCCAACGACAGCGAGTTGGGTACGAAATATCGCTATATACGTAACGCCAAGAGATAAACGGCAACTTTTATTCCCGCCTTCCGGCTCATCTCTTCCCCGCGTCGCGCCGTTTTTGCCGCGCTGCAAGGTGCCTTCCTCTGGGCTGACGCTGGCTGACGTCCCTGCAATATGACGCGGGATGACAGTCTCATGACAGTCTCATTAATGACGACTCCGGGGAGACCGAGGGAGGCCCGACCTCATCACGGCCTTCTGTGCCCCATTAAAAGGAAGCGAATGAAATTCAAAGTGGCTGCAGGCGCGCGGTGCGGATTGCCATTGACGTGTTTTGTTTCGTGTGTTTTTTTTTTCTTCTCCTTTGTAAAGTATTCCAGCATGCAGGCGCAAGAGAGCAGCGGGATGTCATGTCGCAGAAATTATGAGGCGAATCGTCTGCTGGGCCGCAACGACCCATTCGAGGTTTCGTACCGGAAGTAGATGAGTTACGGCGGAGAAAGGTCTCAATCCAGATGCGAGCGCGCCCTGAATCTTAAATTAATTGCGAACCCCTACCAAAAAAGTTAAAAACAAAAAATTCACATTGTTCCATCACTTTGGTAGCCAAAAACGAGCAAGACAGAGAGGTCATCTCTGCGACTCGCTCAGGGAGCACAATGCATTAACCCATCCGCCCGACAAGGCCCTCCTGCATTTCGGAATTATAATTTGACGAACGGCCACAACAATTAGAGCAGCCCCTTACGTCTCTTTAATGTCCCAGCCGCGCGCACTCGTAACTCATTCATTCTTATTGCTTGGTGCGGCATAAATTAAGACGTTAAATACGGTGCATCAGGTTAGGTAGTTACCACTACTGTTGCGCCCCCGTCGCGGCTCGCTCTACTTTCGCGGTGGCAGCCGTCGGTGCTGCTGGCCCTAATTTCATTACCCCCCGCCAGCCTCCCGACACCCCCATCCCGCGACTGACGCACCGGACGTTGTCTCTGTCACCCGCGGCCCGCCTCACAAATGCGGCGGCAGCCAGACTAACCGAGAGCCGCCGATCTGTTACAACGACTTTCCCTGCGCGGTGCTGCTAAAATAATGCCGATCTCAAAGCGTTCGCCGGCCGCCTGAACTTGATTTGGAGAACACTAGGCCCGAGCACGGCCGGCGGCGCGGTTCGCAGAACTCACCGCCGCCCTACAGAATACAGCCCCTGCTGCTGCTGAGGCGGGAGGTTAGGCTGACAAAGACCAACGTCCCCTTTACTGCTGCCGCCGTCCGCATCCGCGGCCGTGGACTTTCCTTTAGTGTTTCCAGTAGCGCTAATCGCCGCAAGGTTGCGCCGCGCAGAGGGCGCTGTGGTCGCGCTACTGCAGCGCTGCAGCAGAGCCGGGCGGCGCGGGCCGTACTACACAACATGCGGGGCGTTTCGGCTCATAAACCGGCCCACAAGGCACGTACGAACACTCAGCCATGCGTCTTGGCTGCTGTGTCCCTGCTGTGTGTACCGCGCGGTCCGCAGCACCCGCAGCCCGTCGAACAAGTGCAACAAGGCGGTGACAACGTAATCGCCGCCCACGGAGCACCGCCTTCCGCGGAAGGCGGTGACCAAAACATTCCAAACGGCACTGCTGCACCCTTTCCTTCCAGATAAGACGACAGCGGCCACTGTAAATCAATCGGAATAAGGTGTGACGCGCAGACTCAACGGCACTAAAAAAAAGGGGGCGACAGCGAAGAGAAAGAGTGGAGAGCGTTCCCCGAAAATAACAACCCGGAAAACGGCTGGCCAGCGCGCTTTCCCCCGAAAAAAGGTTTCGGGCAAACAATGCAAATTGATGCTAAAACGCGTGTTCTACCTGAGTCACCTGAGTGAGCCCCCCCGCGGGGAGAGAGTACGCTGCGTGCGGGTGGCTACAGGCCCCCCCCCCCCCCCCCCCCCCCCTCCGATGACACGACTCCCTCGAAGCAGCTTCCAAACGAACCCCTTTAAAAATGCGCGTCTGTTGCATGCACACCTTTGGCAACCGCTCGACGCATTCAGAGTTGTTGTTGACAGAGACTCTTTCTCAACCTAGCAGCGCAAAGCCTTTTAGTCCGGGCCTCCCTCGGGGCGCGAGAGGGGAATGCCCGTTCGGCACCGCAACCCCCCCCTCCCCCCCCCCCTCTCTCTCTCTCTCTCTCTCCGTTCCGCGCGCTTTTTGGGCGGCGCTCGCTCGGCGTAGTTCCTGCCCCGACCGACGGATGGCGCTGCCGATCCGTCAAATGGGGAGCAGTTTGCAGTTTACCTGGCGAGACCGCGCGGCCCGTAGGGGTTTCAGAGCCAGGGTGCGGCTGAACTGGCTGAGATTGCAGCCCAGCGAGCACGATGGAGACATCCGCTTCGTTCGAGCAGGACTTGCGCCCAGACAAAGAAAAACCACCTGGTATTTGAACTCGGAGACCGAATTAGCAATATTCGTGGGCGGGAAAAAAAATTCCAGCGCTTCCAGCACTGAGTGGCCCTCGTTCACCAAACCATGGATGTTTTCAATAAATTCAACGAACACATGACATCGACTTGACATCGTCATGACATCGTCATGACATCAACATCACATCAACATGACATCGACATGATTATGCAAATTGTAACTTTTTTGGTTAAAAAAAAATACATATAAAGGATACCGATACCAGATACCCTCTCATGGGTAACGAGTAGCGGACCTTCGGGGTGCTCTCTCATTACCCCTAGATGCTTTCAACCGGGGATCGAACCCGAGGCGGCTGACTGGGAAGCTGCGCATCAACCCACTCGGCTACGGCAGTGGAGAGCGAGCGCGGAGTCCGAGGTTTTCGAAAAAGCGTCGCGCTTCCCGCCGGGTGGCGAACCCCGGCTTTCCAGTCCAACTGGGACGCAGCGCCCTAGACCACACGGCTCCCGGAGACTCGATAGAATCACAGGGCGGACAGCGCTATTTGGCCCACCACCCGTGCTGGGCGCCGGCGTGGAGCAACGCGAATATGCACAGCACTCGCTCCGCTCGGACTGAAAAATTGCGACTGCAACACCCAAAAAAACGTTACAACTGGGCTTTAAATAATGATCGGGATTCCGGGACCATTAAAATATAGTGCGGCGACGACGATAACCGTCAGAGCTCTTTCCGAATCTATGAACTCCTTTTCCTCTCTGTTACCCACGCACATCAGAGACGTCGTTTCGCCCGGCCTGCGTTTTGTCATCGACGCGCGTTTTTTTTTTGTCTCTTTTTTTTTATCTTTTATATAAAAAAGCACGAATGCCGTCGGGAGGGGGTCGCCTTTTTTACAAGCTGCCGCGGAACTCAACCGTCGAATTACCGTTTCCCCCTTTTCGCCGAAATTATATTCACCCTTCCTGCGATGAAAGGGGAAAGCATGAGGTGAACTGCATTTTGCGCGAGACAGAGAGAGAGAGAGAGAGAGAGAGAGACGGGGGAACATTGAATAATAATTACGCTCCAACCGTCGCTCTGACGTCAAAAACGGATCGAACGGTAAATTTTGAATGTGCGAAAACTGCATTCAACCCGTGCATGATTCCCCCCAAATTGAGTCTCGCTTTTGTGGCTTTGCACACGCAGCCTCGGGACGATGCGACACCGACTCTAATAATCTCGGTTTCGAATCGTTTTCTCCTCGAAGCTCCCGTACGCCATATCGCAATGCGATCACAAAACAACAACACTCATTTTTTGCGCGCAAACCGCATGGCCGCAGAGGCCGAAAATATCAATGAGAGAGGCATGGAGACAGGGCTTCCGCCGAGGTCTATTCCCGAACCGCCTCTCCGACTTGCAGATTCTATCTCATTCACTTCAAATAGCAGTGCTCCCTGTCGCACCCACAGCCAGGACGCGCCCGTTTCGCACAGTACAGCAGCGCGCACCCTTCCATTATATAACGCGCCCAGGATACGCCGTCTTATCGCAAACCAAAGTCTCAAAGACCGGAGGAGGGGAGGGGGGGGGGGGGTCTCTGATGAAGCAAAAGAGACTTTCAAAAAATATTGTCGTCTGCAGGGTTGGAAAAAAGTTGTCGTTGGCCGAGGCACGGATATGACTGTCTGACGTCACATCGCGTAACTGTACGAAAGCGGCATCTGGAGTTGCGTGAGTGTCACGATCCTGACCCGGGGTTGACGCTCTGTCGTCAACTCAACAGGAATATAAAAAAAAAGTCCCTTTGTGATGCTAAGTCTTCCGTATGTGTGCTCGTCTGTGTGGAGGGGGAGGGGGCGGGCGGGCTGGGCCTGGCTGATTCGCGAATATACTACGTGAGGGACTCAGAGGGAGAGACAGAGAGAGACTGAGAGACAGAGAGACCATATACGCAACTCGCAGGTGAAATGATGCCGAAAATAATTCGACGGCAAGGGGTCGGCAGACTACGACCTTATCATCAGGACGCCGCTGGAGAAAGAAGCGTCCCAAGCAAACGGCTTTTTTTCGGCTGTCGTCAGTTTTTTAGATCGCCAGGACCGCACCGGATAAGCTGCGGTAGTACATGACCGATTAAACCGGCATGAAGGAATTCCTCTCCGCCCACATTCGTCATATATATATGTATGTGTAGAAAAATTTCCATCGCTTTGTTTCGAGTGACCTGCTCCCCCCAACTACCCCCCAACCCCTTCCCCCCGTCATTCCTCTACACGGCAGCCAATGAGGCGAGAGCCAACCCTTCCCTCCCCTCCCCAGCACTCTGCATGTGTTTGCATACAGCAGCGCATTGCGTCGAACCATTTTAAAATGGCGCTCGTGGTGGGGGGAATTACGTATATACGGGGCGCGCGGCAAAAGCGATGGAGGCACCGAAGTGCGGTATGAGAAATAGTGCCACGCGGACTTGCACTCTTGCTTGCTCCGGTCCTCTTATTCCTCCCCCTTTTACCGAGCGGCCGCTTGCCACCCGTTCCGTTTACATTACCAATCTCGGGATTTCATTATTATTCCCTTTCCGTTTGCTTTTCTTATTTATTCGACGCAACACAGCCGGCGGGCGGCGGGAGCGCCGTATGCACGCGATCTGCTGAGATGAGATCACTGCAAGCCCCGCTGACAGCTTAGTTCGGCGCGGCTGCCTCCGAAATCCGGAGCAACTGGACTGATTGAAAGCCGCTCGCGCTTCGGACGGTTTTGCTTTCCCGGCCCGTCAAAATTTACATCCAGCCAGGAGATGGCCGGGCCGCTGTGAATGGGCTGCCCCTAATGGCGTCCGTAATTCTCGTTGATAATGGCGTGTCTGTGGAAGGGGTTTTCTATGGCCGCTCCGCTGCGGGGGTTGAATTTCTCATCGGTCGGGAAAACGTCCCTAATTAAAACACTGGCAGGGGGCTGCATATGTGCGATAGAGAGGGACAGCGAGAGGGTGGATGCGGGGCGTGTGTTTTATCCTTTTCCACTCCATGTGACAGATAATAGTCTCTCTCTCTCTCTCTTCTATTTATGTTCGCGATCGGACGGACGCGGGCGCGGATGGGGGAGAGCCCCGCACGCGTTTGATGCTGGTTGTTGAGACTTTGACAGGCTGAGATTTCTCTCTGCTCGTCTCGATGGCCCTCGCGATTAATCAACGAGAAATGGTGCAAACGGCGCTGCTGGGCTGCTGCTGGGCTGCTCTGTTCACACCACATCGCGCTTGTCTCCCGCGTGTCACGTCATTCTTTTTCTCCCTTTTCCCAGTCTTTTTCGAGCAACGGACGTGAATATGTATGAAATAATTTTTTTCTGATGAAGTGCAGAAATTTGGACGAACGTGACACTGAATTTAAATCGATGGTTTTTCGAAAGGCGATCGTCCAGAGCTGCAACAGCGCTTCTTGGAAGCTGAAAAATTCGTGACGCCGTGGACATTTTCACGGCCGCTTGCGAGCGGCACATTTCACGCTCCTGAAACTTATCGCTTTCCGAATATAAAATCGCGTTTATGAGGTTTGCGAGCGTGTGCCGGTCGTGGACATCAATACAACCGCCGCGGCACACAATTCCATCCCGGTCCCTCCATAACGCAAACAAGCCAACTGTTCGCTTCCGCGTCATAGTTTCCCCCCGACGCGGCCACTGATGCCAGTTTCAAGTGTCAAATCGGCGCGCGGGGCCGGCGGGCCGCGCCCATCCCTCCCCCTTTTTACGCAACAACCCTTTCGGTTAATTCGCCCTCCTCAACCCTTTCCCTCCCGTCCCCCCACCACCACCGGCACACGCTGCGGCACGCGACCTCGTCCCATTCGACACGCATCCCGTTTGCATACGAGGGGAGGGGGAGGGGTGGTAATCTTTGGGTTTTAAATCCGACCGCCATATTCGAGTTGGAGAAATGGATTTCGGTCGGGGACAACTCGCTCTTGCGAAAAGCAGAGCGTTCGCTCCGCCACCGGCCGCGCGCGCAGCGGGGGTGGGGGTGCACGGGAGGCAGCACGTTACTCGAAAAAAAAAAAAAAAAAGATAAGTTTGAAGTTGATTTTCAGACCGGAAGGACATTTTTGTTCGGACAACTAAAACTTTGTTGGAGGAACTAAATTTTCGCTGAAGGAGCAAAGAGCAGAAAAAAAATTGTTCAGTGCCCGCAACGAACCTCTTTGTTGGAGCAACTACAATTTAGTTCCCCCAGCAAAATTTTAGTTCTCCGAACAAAAATTTTCTGCTTGCAAAATCAAAAATTAGTTGCGACTTCTACTCTTTTTTCTACGTGATATTTATGGACGACCCCTGACAATGAGCCGGCGGCGTGGGATCGGTCGCGTCGTGGAAGCAGCCGCACCGTACCTCCTTGCAATTCACCCTGCCGTTTTCAATCTAAATCTGCAAGCGGCCGAATCTCGAATCATTTTCATAGCCTCCATACGATGAATGCGGGTGGATGTAGGTCAGGTGATCCGTGGCGAATCCAGCGGGGCGGCCGAAGGGCGGCCGGGACCGATCTGCAACGGCTCATCCGCTACACGCTTTCTACGGCAAAAAGGGGGGGATTTGGTCGAGAATTGTGTGCATCTGGGGCCGGGCCCACGCCCCCGCCACCCTTCCTGGGCAGACGTGTATGCAAAAACTGCCGGGGAACCAGATATGGGAGCAGGTAGCGGCGAGGGATATTTTCACCCCACGTACCATATGTGGTTTTGGGAAAACTGAATACGTAAACCATACACTATGAGACTATTCGTTCAATTTTTCTGCAGTTTGCTGGCATTGCATATTTTACATTTTCGTGTTCTCAAATGTCAGGTACGCGACGGAATTGAGGTCATGGAAGCAAGAGAGTAGGCCATGTGTGCGCAGCATCGAAGAAAGAGATAGAGACAGTCTGCTTCCACCCCAAAAAAAGCAAGTTTCCTCTCCTTTTGCCAAAAAACAGCGCAGACCCTCCTCTCGGTGTGTGTGTGTATGTGTGTGTGTGTGTGTGTGTGTGTGTGTGTGTGTGTGTGTGTGTGTGTGTGTGGTGTGTCGATCACGCCTGGGTCCCCGTTATTGCTGGATTGTCCCGAATAAAGCAGTTTCCCCCGTTCGTCCCAAAAAACGCAGAGGGAGAATGGGGGAGATAAGGGGGCGACATTACGTGAGATATATTTATATGTAGGTCAGGTTTGACCCATTTCCACCGTGTTCCTTCGCATGTCGCCCGGTGTTTCCTGCTGCCAACCTCATTCCTCCCTATGACGCCGCGTAGACCTCTGAGACAAAAAAAAAAAAAAGGAGAGAGAGAGAGCGAAATTTGAGAAATTTGAATACTATACAACGTGTGGTTGGTTGGCTGCTCTGGCTGCGAGTCGCCGTGGTGGTGAGACTCTCATTTGGCAACACTGGCCGAAGGGCAATGGCTTGCAAATACACATCATCCCCTCCCCTCCCCCTCTCATTCCCGTCCGGTGCGGGTGGTGTTAGCATCATGGCATGGCAGTGTATTGATCGGGTCCAGCCGAGCCGCCGCCGGCCGCCGACCCGAACAACAGTTACTCTTTGCCTGATTTATCCGTCCCTGTTGGATTGGCCGGCGGTCGCGCGGCGTCGCGGATCCACGGTTTAAATATTTCACAGCGTAGCGCGGCACTCGGGTTTCGATATCGCGGTCCTCTGTATTTCCCATCCTCTCCGCACAGCAGCGGCGCTGCCAACGGCGTCGTGATGCGGCGAAATTTGGCGTCTCGCTATGCGAAATCACACGAGTCTTAGAATGCAGCGCGCCACCCCTCCGCCTCCAGCCTGACCTACATAATCAATTCAGAATCTGGAAGCGACGTGGGAGACGCGGTCGCAGGCCCAGCCCGGCACAGCCCCGTTGAGCAAACTGCACCACGCACACACGCTTTTTTACTGTTTACGCTCCCAAAACATAGGTGTCCGCCGTCTTCTCGGGGGCTATATTCCTCCACCTTTCGGCGCAATTTTTTTCCCCCTCCCCCTCCGCTATTTTTTGTTCCCCTTTATTGTCTCCCTCTGGCGGCGTCGCACCCTCTCCTATGCAAAAGCACCGCTATACCTTTTATTTTGTTTTGGCAGGTCAGCAGCCTCGGCATGTAGATGGGATGACCTTGCCGGCCGGGGCTGGGCAGGCTGGGCTGGAGGCTGGGCTGGAGGCTGGCCTTGGCCGTGGCGGTCGCGGCACAGCGATGCGCTGGAGGCACCTGGAGGAGAGGTGATGATGTTAGTGCATATGCAGAGAGTTCACCGACTCCTGGTGACCGCAGGTGATTTCATCATTTCATCAAGTGCACCTCTCGCCCCAAGCACAAAGAATTGCAAATCTGATTTTTCGGCGATCTAATGACAATTTTTTTTTTTTTTGCAGTGGCTTTACGTTTCCATGAGCGACGCCAGCTTTTCGGCGGCAAGTTTCTCCGCCCGACGGTTTGTCAACGGTCGCGCGGCACAGAGGCAGCGACACAGGAGAATATTCCACAAATGACCTTCAATTTTTATGAGAGCCGGCAGCGCTAAAAAACGGTTCTCTTGTTTGATTTCTGCCGGCCGGGGCCGGGCCGCCGGCCGCCGCGGAGACTGTCTGCCGGGGTGGGTAGCAGTGGAGGGGGGCCACGGCCACGGCGGAGAGAGAGAGAGAGAGAGAGAGAGAGAGATGCTGTGCGCTATGCGCGCGCAACAAGATTTTTCACACGAAAACGGAAAGGAGGAGGGAAGCGTTTCCTCACCGGCTTCCCAAATTTTATTTTTATTTTTTTTCGACGAGGTGTGGGGGACCTTCTTTCCGCGACGCTAAAAAAGCGGGGATTCGTCATGTTTTAGGGGATGTTTCCCACCGTAAGGAAAACCGTGGGATCAGGCTTACGCGCGGAGAGATGACTTTGATTCCCTTCTTTTGCATGCCGCGTTAAAAAAAAAAAACAAGGGTGCATGGGGAAGGTCCTGTCAGTAAAGGACGCTCAATCACCCGACTGGTCTTACGCATACGGTAAACACCTTTTTTCTGTGATTGGACCCCACACTCGAAATATATATAAACGTCGATGCGAAAGCAAAGAATTGCCGCGGCAGTCACACAAATTGCGCTGCTCGGGACTTTCTTCTTCGGTTCGGTCGGTTATTTGGCGGGCCCGGCACCTGTCATTATATCCACACGGCTAGAGCTCATTTCTGTTGTCCCCGTTTCCGAAAACTCGCATCCCGGCTCCCGGCTGCTTTGTCGCGCGCAACCCCATCCCCGAACGGAAGCGTTCTGGCGTCGCCCGCTGGGTCAAACGGTCACTTCTGCGATCGCGGTGCGTTTCTTGTTCTGTTTTTGTTTTGTTCTTCGAGCTGCAAAAGTGAGAAAGCCGAAATTATAGGCACGAAAAACGAAAAAGCGGAGTCTGAGCGGACGACTGCAGCACCAGAACCCCTGGCCCACGCTGTCCTTGAGCCCAGTGACGGTCAGGAGTGCCCGTGCTGCTTTTTATTAATTTCGCTCACGAGCTCTGCCGCTGTCTCTCTCGCTCACGAGCCGTCGCCGTGCCCGTCTCTCTCGCGCACGCAGCGCCCCGCGCTTTGTTGTTCCGTTAGGCTTCTCCGTTGCGCCTATACTCTCTTTTTACGGCTTTATTGCCGTATGCAACTCGATCTCTGCCGAGCGGGTGAAGACGGCCAGAGCCGGGCCGGCCTCCCTCTGTGAGCCACGTCACAGCGAGCTCAAAGCGAGCCCGGCCAGCACTGTTAGTGTATCCAGCGTGTCTCGCCGCGCCCGATAGGGTATTTCGGAGAAGAGCCAAACCGAAGATGAAGAAGGCAAGAAGAACATCAACGGAGACGAAATGCGGGTATCATGAGGGTAACCGTAGCAGAGAGTATTCCCGCCACGGCATCAGCCACGAACCACCATCAACAATTTGGAGGCTTAGCTCTCGCTGACGATGTGTCACGACAATTTGGTTATGGTCAAGCACGCGCAGAACTACCCCGCGCGGCCGGGGGAAAAGTAATGTCGGTTCGCGCGGTTGCTGCATCCGCTGCCTGACCATACCAAATGGTCGTGACATATCGTCAGCGAGAGCTAAGCTTTCAAATTTTTGACGTTAGCTCGTGGCTGACGCCGTGGCGGAGATACTCTCTGCTACGGCAACCCTCATGATACCCGCGTTTCGTTTCCGCTGATGTTCTTCTTGCCTTCGTCATTCCCGGTTTTGACCTTCTCCGAAATACCCTATTCCTCATAAGGCGCGCACACCGCGCGCAGAGTTTTCAGTTCCGGTTTATGGCCCTTCCCCGGCCGGGTCTGCCATGCTGTTTTACCTCGCCAAACTTCCCGCGAGCAGCGCCGCTGGAGTAGTAATGCCTATACTTGCGCTGCGACTTGGCGACGCCACGGGGAGGGTCCGGCGGGGCTGCGGGGGCCACAGTATAGCTAGCCCCCGCTGCCCCCGGCCGGGATGATGTACTGGTCCGCCGTTAGTTGTTGTGCTCGGCATGAGGGATGACGCCCATGAGCGGTCGGGGGCCGACGGGGGCCTGCGGGGGCCGCGCCGGGCACGGGTCCAACCTGCGACAGCATGCGACCGCCGCCGCGGCCACCGCCACAGGACGACCGTATGAGAAATCGCGCCGCTATTTAAGAAAAAATGAAAAAATTGCACACAATTCGGCGGACATCCAGCGCGCGGCTGTGACGCAGCGCAGCAGCAGCGATGCGACGGCAGCAGAGTGCTCTGCTGGCGTTTGCCCCAGTGAACGTCTAGACAGAGAGCTAGATGGGGGGGGGGGGGGGGCAGGTACTCTTGGCTGCGACCCTAATCCTGACTGCTCGGCGCCGACGAGGCCACGCCACGCCACTCGCAAAGTAGGCTCAGCTATCGTCCATCCACCGCCTTGACGATTATCTTTGGTTTCGTCCGGGTCTCTCTCTCTCTCTCTCTCTCTCTCTCTCTCTCTCTCTCTCTCTCTCTCTCTCTCTCTCTCTCTCACCCGTCCTGCTCCCTTCCCTGCCGACAAGTCTCACCTTTATCACAGACTTTTACCTCCGAGTCGTGCCTGTAGTGTACAATCCGTAAACGACGCCAATCTTCGTCGAGAGAGAGAGAGAAGATTCTTCTCTGTTCGGAAGAGGGAGGCAAATCGTCGTCCTTCCTCGCTGCCTGTCGATTGATGCTCCCCGCCCCCTCCTTCCCCGCTCCCCGCCCCCCTCCCCCGCTCCCGGTTGACCGCGTCGCGTAAGTTGACCGCAGAATGGACGGTCCGGTCCGCCCGGTGAGGTGTGACGCGCAGACTGACCATCCCTCCTGAGGGCCGGGGGGTGGAGAGGGCAGAGGGGGGGAGGGGGGGACATCGCGACGGCATCGCCCGAGTGTGAAAATGCGAGGGGGACAGCGGGGAGCGACCGCAGGGCCGGGGCAAGTCGCCGCACCTGCAAACTGTCCGAACTGGATCGCCGCTGCCGCTGCCCGCGGAGAGGTTGTAAATCAAAACACACCTCCCCCTCCCCCTTCCCTCCCCTCCCCCGTTCCCTCCCCTGAGCGCTGTCAATCAGTCATGGGACAGCGCAGGCGCCTTGCCTTCCCGTGAATCTGTGAATAGACGTGAGGGTGAGAAGGGGAGGGGAGGGGCGGCCCGAGCGACGGCCGTTCACTACCCGTACAACGGAGTAAAAGTGCGTTTTTCGAGTGCGCCGGTATCGCCGGTCGTCCTGTCCGGAGTCCGGGGCGGCGCGCGTCCTCATGGGTGGCCCGATATATACCGTTTGCGCCCGCGCCGCCCGCGCCCATTGGTGCACCGGCCGAGTCCCCGGCCAATCAGCGGGCCGGGATTAGCATGGCGGTTGCGTGGTTCTCCGCCGCACGTGTCGTGTCCGGCCGCACTCACCGCGCGCGCGCTCGTCCCGCGGCGCCGTGTGTGTCCCCGAGGTCGCCGAGATCCGCGCGAGAGCACCCACCCACGTGCTCCCAGCGGCCCCGAGCCCCGCCCGCCCACGTCGCACGAGGCGGCGCCGAATGTCACGCAGCCGGGTTCGAATACCCGTACCGTGGCACAGTACCGCACAGTAGTAGAGTAAACTCGGGAGAAGCCCGACACGCAAGTAAGAAGTCGTAACGAAGAAGAACGCTGGACAAAGAATATGAGAAATGGAGTGATTTTTTTAAGAAGAGCAGGGCTCTGAAAACGCGATTTCTCATACTTGGTCCAGCTTTCTTCTTCTAATTTGCGACTTCTTACACTTCCGTTTTCGGGCTTCAACGGTATACTCTATTCGCAAAGATCTGCGAGTGCAAGAGCGTTCTCAGTTTTCGAATTAAAACACGCTCGGGGGCGAGTTTCATTTCGAGGAACGGCAGTTGGTCGGGTTGGGTAGTGTCCCGCCCGCCCCGTCCACTGTCGATGTGTCACACGCAGATGTCGCGATACGGCATACCTACACGGGGTGTGGGCCGGGGCTGGGCTGGGCTGGGCTGGGCTGGGCTGCCTGTAGTGGTCGCTAGGTGGTTTTCCTTTTGCAAAAACCGGACGGGCACGGCAGGCCGGATGATAGTTAGCCGAATCGCACTGCGTGGTACTGCGGCAGCCGACACACACACACACACACGCACACACACACACACACACACACCACATCTACAGGCGCCACCTAGGCGGCTGGCGCCAGCACGCAGGTCAGTCAGCAGAGCACCAGGGGTAGGGGAGGGGTCTGCGAAAGTCGTGCTTTGCGTTGTGGACACTCACTCACTCGGCATGGGGCGCCCGCCCAGCGCTCGCCGCCGCCGCCGCCCCGAGACGCTTTGGCAAGTGCTTAATATTTTTTGGCGGATCTCTGCTCAAAGAGGCACACAGGCGGGCAGGCACCAGGATGCGGCTAGACTTTCTCTCCACTCCACTGCCGCCTACCGCCTGCTGCCGCCATGCCGAGCCTAGCCGAGCCGGCGGTTGAGCGCCGGGTCTGGTCGGGTCAGTCCAGTGAAATAGGGAAGTTTTCTCCATCGGACCAGAGACCGCATCGCTTCGATCGCTTCGCGGCATCGCCGGGTCGGGCCCCGATCGGGATGCGGGTGGTCGCTGGCCGCTGGCCGCGAGGGCCCGAGGGGTCCCCGATGAGGAACGGCGTTTCCGCGGACCGCGCTCATGGCGGCAACCCCTAGCCGCCTGGCCGTGTCCCTCAGCGAGCGGAGGTTCTGGCGGCGCCGTTTTGCAAGCGCCAACATGGTTTCGGTTCGCCAAAAAAAAAAAAAAAAAAAAAAAAAAAAAACTGCTATGCACTTTATTGCTGAAGAATACTATTTACCGACGGAAATAAAAAAATCGACTGTCGTCGGCAAAAGTGCGAAAACTGAAAGTGCCGTCTGCGTGGCGCTCTCCGGCCGCTGCAGCACGCCGTGCGCGGTCACCCTGGGCGGTCCGACAACAACGAGGCCGTGCGACACGAGCGGCGGCCGGCGGCGAGGCGAGCAGCCCCTCACAGGCTCGAATTGCCCCCAATAATAATAGTCGGCCGGTGAGCCGACGCCGTCCTCCGGCCGCCTCCGGGCTCCTCTCCGGGGGCTCCGGGCGCCACTTGCGTGGGTCTGGTGGCGTCCTGGCCCGTCCCCGGTCGCGGCTCGTCGTCATGGCGACGACGCCCTCCCGTCTTGTTGTTCTTCCGCCCCATCCGTGGAAATGACACGGTGGTGGTGCGGCGCGCTGCTGCTGCGGTGTTCTTGCGTGTAAAATGCGTTTGGCGCCGCCCGCCGGCCCCCGGGCGGATAGGAGGCGATAATTGAGACCGATCCGACGACGACGGCGGCGAAGGACGGACATCGGCGGGGACCGGGGCCAGACATCGTCCGGGGCTCCGTCTGCCAACCTGCGTGGGTTTGACACCTGATGCCCGGGCCGGCACGGCTGGGCACGGCACGGCACGGCACGGCACGGCCTGCCCCATCACGCCAATAACCAAAGAGCCGAGCCAACTGGCGGCGGCGGCGGGGCCGCCCTGACCCCGAAAGTGTGCCCCCTAATGATGGCACCGCCTTGCCGCGCCCCCCACCCCCTCCCCCTCCCACTCGCAATTTCCCTCCTCCTTCCTTGTCGGCGCCCGCCGCCGTCGCTCCTCCCGAGCGAATCCCGCCCCGTCCAATTTTCGGCGGTTTCCATGGAAAAAAGTATATAGTCGCCCCATCGTAACGACCGGAAGCGATGACTTTGAGCAGGCAAGGCATATTTTTGGGCGCGATGTTGCATTCGTCGTCGGCGGGCTCGGTGTTGCCGGCGGGTCGGCCGCCTCCTCTACCCCCTCCCCCCCCTCTCCACGCCAATCCCGAACCGCGCCCCGCCGCCCACCCCGCCGCCCTGCCACTTCCTTTTTACCCCCGGCGAAAAACGCGCCAGGCAATAAAAGAAGCAGTGAGAGGGAGGAATGAATAGACGAAGGAGGAGGAGGAGGGGGAGGAGGGGGATGCAGCAGGTTGCTGCCGCTTGCACCTTCCCAGGCGAGGCCCCGCGGCCACCCACAACTGTCCGCAACTGGCGGTGCAGCGCCTGGAGTTACGACTGTGTGCAACGGGCGGGCGCGTAGGCAGGCAGGCAGGCTGGCCACCCTTGCCAACATTGCGGACTTTAAACCTTTTGGCAACCCGGACCGAGGCCCCGGTGTCTTACTGGAGGCCGCCGCCGGCAGCCGACGGGGGCAACATCAACGGCAACGACGCCGCCCGGCGCCAGGGGGGCCAGGCCAAGAGGGCCAAGGGGGCCGGGCCGGTATCGGGGCTAAGGTGTGTCGTGGGGGGCTGGGCTGGGCTGGGCTGCTGGCCACGACTGTCGGACACACTGTAGGCAGCACGGGCTGCCCGAGTGTGAGTTTGTGTATCTGTGTGTGTGTGTGTGTGTGTGTGTGTATGTGTGTATGCGCGCGCGGTATCGGTTTGCCATAAGGCAAGGGGCGCCATTTTACGGTCTGTTTATAGTTTATTTATTTTCTGGCAGGTGCCGGCCAGGGAAAGAGAGAGAGAGAGAGAGAGAGAGAGAGAGAGAGAGAGAGAGAGAGAGAGAGAGAGAGAGAGAGAGAGAGAGAGAGAGAGAGAGAGAGAGAGAGAGAGAGAGAGAGAGAGATCTTCGGGAAAAGGATTATACATGGGGTCCGCAGTGTTAGACACACACTCAGTGGTCGCCCGCACCCGCAGCCAGCACTGAGGCAGTTGCCGCCGCGTCATACGGACTGGTGGTTACGTAAGCGACTGATCATTCTTTCCACGAAAGTGGCGCACTCGTTAAACAACTGCGAGCTGCGCTCGGCGGTGTCCCGGCCGTGTCCCGGCGGCTGTGGGGTCCAGGAGGTGTCGTCTCGCGGCCGAGGAATGGCGCCCTGATGGACGGCTTGTGTCGGCTCCATATACAGCACGGGGGCGGGGGACATGAACCTGAGCGGCGGCACGGCGGCGGCACCGCGGCCGCGGCCTCCGTGGCGGCCCCCGGCGGCCCCCGGCGGCCCCCGGCGGCCCCACCGCCTCTCCGCGCACGGATTGGTCTGCCGAGGTGGCCGGTAATGACATGCAAGGGAAGGCCGGGGTCGGGGGGCGGCGACGGCGGCGGCGCGGGGAGGGGCCGGGCGGACCCCGGCGGACCCCGGCGGCCCCGGCCCGGGACTTACGCCCGTGCGTCGGCAGCCGCGCGCCCCGGATTGGTCCGCCCGGGCCGCCGTGGCCTCCGCGGCCCCTCCCTACTCCCCCACCAGAGGCGGTGCTCCCCCACCACGACCGCCGGCGCGGCAGCCGCTGGGCTGGCCTTCCCCTCCGCTGCGCCGGCGGTGCCTCGGTCTCTGTCGCTCTCCCGCGACGGTCCGCCCGCGGCCCTTGTCGCTCGCAGCCGTTACGCCGTGCAGCGCCTCCTCATACGACCATATCGGAATATGCATTAGAGACCCCCGGCGGGGCTCCGGCGGGGCGCGGCACAGCCCTGGGCACAGCGCGGGCCGGACCGCGGGCGAATTCATCATCGGGGGGCTAAAGGCAGCAGCGACGCCGCCGACGCCAGCGACGCTAGCGCTGAGCTGAGCCGAGCAGCAGAGCCGAGCCGGTGCGACGGCTGGAGAGGGCAAGGCTGGAGCGGGACGCGGGGGGCGGCGGCGGCAGCGGCGGTAGCGGTGGTGGTGGTGGTCTGCGCCGTAGCCGTGGTGGGGGAGCGCCGGGCCGGGCCTCTGGAGCGCAGCGCGCAGCGCGCAGCGAGCGAGCGCTCCGCCTCAGACTGCGTTGGAGCAGCGCCGTGTACAGAAGCGCTGTGTGTGTGTGTTTGCGGTGTACCTGCGCTTGTACTTCGCGCCGCGCTTACGTCCCTGTGGATACCTTACCTTACCGCGTGTGACAGTGCAGTGCCGCGGCCACCAGTGCGCCGACAAGTGTGACAAGTGCTTCAGTGAATGTGTGACAGTGCAGTGGCAAGCTGGTCAAGCTGGATGTGATACTCGCTCGGCCCCCCGCCGGACCTCCCGGCCTCGGCCCCGCCGGCCCCCACAAGGAGGCCCCTGCAGTGCGTCAGCTCGTTCGGACAACGGGTGCCCAGGGCCCCGAGGGCCCCCAGGGCCACCACTCCAGGACGCTGGCGGAGGTCAAGGGAGACGCCATCCGGCAGTGGGTGGAGCAGGCAGCCGCGCTGGCCCTCGCCCGCTCCCCCAAGCCCATCAACAACAACAACAACAACCACATCACCAACAACAATGAGTTGCTGAAGGGCAGCCTGGGCGGCCTGGGCGCGCTCGCGGGCCTGGGCCAAGGCCTGGGCCCGCTGCTGGGGCCGCTGCCCCCCAAGAGGCAGTGGTCGCCGCCGACGCCGGGGGTTGTCCCGCACCTGCCGTCCCCGTCGGCTCCGGGAGGACCCTGGTCCCGGGCGTCCGTGTCGCCGCCCGCCACTGTGGTGCCGGCGCCGGAGACGCCCTCCGCCAACATGCTGGTGGCGAACATGCCAGCCCGAGGCCTCGACGAGCAGCCCCTCGACTTCTCGGTGCCGGAGCACGTCAAGAAGAACGGGCTCAAGCACCACCACATCAGCAGCAACAACAACAACCACAGCCCCGCCACCAGCCCGTCGTACTTCCAGCCCGGCTCGTCGTCGGCGAGCACGTCGGAGGACGAGGGCGTCGGCAACAATACCGAGTCCTCGGCCGTCGAGTCGTCGCCCATGGCGCCGCGAGGGGACGGTGAGTCGGGTAGGCTTAGTTAATAATCAGATCAGTGCTCCGCCCTGCTCTCCGCGGTCTTCCCCACAATGCCGGCCCGCACCATCCCGGTCGATACATCGATACATCGATACATCGCGTGCGCACTATCGATCGGGATGCTGCTGCAGACCTCGCAGACCGCGGAGCTGGTGGCGCTTACTAAGTAATACACGACCTCTCGGGCCGTGCCCCGTGCTGCCGTGTGGTGTCACCGACAGTCCACACAATGTGAGCCCAATAATAATAATAATAATAATAATCCTGCTACTAATAATAATGACAATAATAACAGTATAATGACAATGATGTGGCTCGCGGTGTCGCATGGCCCCGTGTCGTGTCGTGTCCCGGCGTTTCGCGTGCGGCCCGTCCAGGACACAGCCCGGCTCAGCCGGTGGCGCCCCCTGGGCGGGAGGGGAGGGGAGGGGGGAGGGAAGGGGTATTCAAATGGCGTGACCGGAGTCGTTGTCGCGGCCATCTCTGCCGGCAGCGGCAGCAGTGCCACACGTACGTGTGTGTCTGTGTGTGCGCTTAATTTCTGCGCTGTTGGATATAAAAAAACATTGTCATAGAGCAATGGCGGCGCTGCTGCACTCCCCCGTAATAGTATGCACGCGGGGCTGGACACCCGCGCGGCGGTATAGTCAATTGTATGCACGCGGGACGTCAGCTGCGCGCGCTAATTGTTTTAATTGTGTTGCTCAAAGCCGCGCACTTGTCGCAAATTGGCCGTCGTCGCCGCGGTCCGCTTCTGCGAACGACGACGTTCCCCGTGCCGTTTTCCATCTCTCTGTGTTTGAAGCGATAACTATTCCCGGCCGTGTCGCGCTTGTCTCCGGGCCGGGAATCGTGATGAATCGATTCGAGGAGGCGGTGCGTCGCGGCGCCTGCCCTGCGCTCTGCGATCTACCCCGCCGGGCTTTGCGGCTTTCCCCGCGGGAAAGCCGGTGCAAGGCTGTGCAGTGCAGACGGGGGCGGGGCGGGGCGGGGCGGGGCGGGGGCAGACGGCGGCGGGTCATGCTGGCGCCACGGCCCGGCAGGGTCGCCAACCGTGCCGTATGCGAGGATTTGGTGGTTTCGCCGTGTGGGGATGGATGGATGGATGATGTTGAAACGACAACAACAGGTGTCAAGAATTTGATAAAGGGAGGCTCCGGCCCGGTGGGGAATTCTGCTAACAAACCGAGCCGATGCCGCCACCTCGCAAGAGGGGTTGGTGGCTACCCCTCCTTGGAGGGTAATCGTGTAGGAATAAAAATATGACACATGCCGCCGGGTCCGTCTTGAAGGGGCGGGGCACCCGGAAGGGTTGGCCTTGGGGGGAGCGGCGCGGCCGAGGGCGGCCGAGGGCAGCCAAGGGGTGCATGCATTGGCCGCGCGGCTTGACCCTAATTTATTTCCCATTTTCCTCTCTTTTTTGGCGAGTCATTCTTTATCACTTTACGCGGGCGTGGGCGTTTTGATAGCTAACGGATACATACGCCCATAAAACCAGCCACCATGTTGGCCGCGGCGGTGGTGGTGGTGGTTGCAGTTGGCTGCCGCCGCGGCCGTGCCACCTGGCCCTGGCACTGCCTGGCAGCAGGGTCCTAGCGACACGGACGCACTACTCGTTCTCGGAAGGGGTGTCCCGGACTGCGGACCGCCGAGGGGTTCCCGATGTGTGATGGGATGGGGACGCCCCGCCCCGCCCCGCCCCGCCCCGCCCCGCCCCGCCTCGGGCTTTCCTCTCCTTTGCATTCTCCTCCCCGGGCGCTGCACCTGATAAATAGACGGTCATCGCGGCGATGCGCTGTTTTACTTAACCCGCATCAAAAGAACAACGACAAAAAACTTCTAAAGTAGCTGTGGTACCCGCGGTGACTTCACCTCACCTCACCCGCCGTGAGTGTTTCGGCGAGTCGGGGGGCGCGATATACCGGCTTGGTTAGCCTCCAATCGGTGACCTTTCGCTTCTTAAGCCACTAATTACCTGCCTGGTCTGCTGCGGGGGACTTGGGAGACGGGGGGGGGGGGGGGGGGAAGGGCGCCAGTGCTGCCACCACCGCGACCGCCGCGCGCCATACTGTTACTATCTCTCTCCAGACCGCAGGCCTGAAAAACGTGGCCGATGACACCGGGCCGATTTCGCGCTGCTCTGCTCCCCACCAAGCATCTGGCGGGGAGGGAAATTCCCCCGCATTTGTAGGTTGGCAGGACCTGTTGTTGTTGGCAGCACCGCCGCGCACGACCTGCCGCTGGCAGGGAGGTGAGGGGGGTCATGGTGTTGGCCGGCGTCCACGTCACGTCCGAGCCCATCGGGGACGCGGCGGCCGTCGTGTCGTGTCGAGGAGGGCGTTTTGCATGCCTCGACGGCTACCTGGCGCGATATGTGGGATGGTATATTCCTCTCACGCGCACTCACTCACTCCGCCGTGTGACGGACACTCGCTACACGACCCCCCCCCCCCCTTTCCCAGCACTAGTTTCTCTCCCCCGCAGATACGGTCTCATCACGTCGAAGGAAGGCGTCACATCGTACACGGTGACGCAGTTTGGTCGACCTGTTCGTTCGCCCGCCGTGTCTTTCTCCCCCCCCCTCTCTCTCTCTCTCTCTCTCTCTCTCTCTCTCTCTCTCTCTCTCTCTCTCTCTCTCTCTCTCTCTCTCTCTCTCTTCCATTTAGATTCGCAGTGCGGGGGTGTCCAGCAAGTGGGTTGAGGACTTACCGGAGGGAGATAGATATGTAAGTGGAACTGTCCCGTCTGTGACTACTATCTCGTGCTCCCGGATGATCCGCGCTGGGAGTGTCTCTGCTCGACTCACGGCTGGGCCAGGCTGGGCTGCGTTGGCCCTCCCCGCAGCTACGAGCTCGCCGCTCTGGCAGCACGATGCTGCTTCGGTCTGACACGGCGCGGCGCGGCGCGGGGCGGGGCGGGGCGGGGCTGTCGGGCCGCGGGGCCGCAGTCTGCGTCTGTATGGGCGGCTCATTTGGGCTGCACTGGCTGCACTCCGGTTTATCTGGTCATTAGTCGAAGCCGCGCGCGATGAGTCCCGCAGCGAGTACAGAATACCCGGAAAATGGGTGAAGCGCGGGCGGCGGCGGCGGCCGAGCGGCACTGACCCCCCCCCCTCCCCTTCACAACCCACCCCCCCCCCCCCCCCGCCAACCTAACCTCGTTCCTCGCGCGCGCGCGGTTTTTCAAATGAAACTCGGCGCTGCAAGCCGTTCGCCCCGGATTATCGCATCGGGCCCCGACTCTGATAACGGCGTTGTATAGCGCATGCCGCCTCCTGGAGCCGTGCCGTGCCGTGCCGTGCCGTGCCGTGCCGTGCCGTGCCGTGCCGTGCCGTGCCGTGCCGTGCCGTGCCGTGCCGTGCCGTGCCGTGCCGTGCCGTGCCGTGCCGTGCCGTGTCCGGGGCGCTAAGTGAGTTGGCGTGTCCGCCTGTCATGGTTGACATCCATCCCTCCCCCTGGCCGGGCGGCGCTTGGGTCTCATCGCTCCCCCGGGGGCGTAGCGTTGCACAGGTGCCCCCCCCCCTCTCTGCTGGGGGTCGCGGTCCTGCTGTTTGCGGGGCCACGGGGCGCGTGCGACCTGCCGGATCTCCGAGGCCGGGCCGAGTGCAGCGTTGCGGCAGCAGTGGGGTGGAGGCCGCGCCCACGGTCCGCGCCCACCCAGCTCTGCACACGGCACCTACCTGTCCGTCCTCCACACAAAACAATATATATTGATGATATGAGTGAGATACTGCGCAGCTCCCGAGAAAACGACCCCCCCCCCCCCCCCTTCCTGTAGTATATGTCACGTCGTCCAGCTCTCTCTCTCTCTCTCTTCCATCTATAATCTCCCTCTGTATGTGTGTGTCTCTCTCTCTTCCCTTGGCAATTACACGAGAAATGTTTTAAGAGATATCGCCGTAGTCGGAGCCCAACCCCCGGAGGACACACGGGTTTTCCCCGAACTTTGTCCTTCCCACTCGATAACGCCTTGGCGAACCGTCGATGCGAAGGGGTGCGGCCGGTAGCGGAGGGGGCAGCCAACGACGGGGGCCTCGAGCAGGCCGGGAGGACGCCGCCGCCCCCGCCGCCGCCGCCCCGCCGTGCGTTTGAGTCTCCCCCGTCGCCGCCAAGCAGGTACAGGAAGAGGACGTGCACGCCGAGTACCTGCACTCGGGTACCGTGCACTTGTTGGCGGCGATACGGCTCCGGGACAGCACCGTGACGGTTGGATCACGCGACAGACGCGACACGACAGACGACGCCGCTCTCTTGTGCCCCGGTCTGCCACAACGGCACGGCGCCGTCAAGACTTTTGCACTTCGTATTCGTGAGGGGCTCTCTGGCCGTCTGGCGGCCCGACAACTCCGTGTGTGGCGGCCGCCCGCTTCTTCCCAACCGAAAAACAAAAACAAAACGCCCAAAAAAAAAAAAATACAAAAATACAAATGTGCTCTGTCTTTTTTTGGCATGCAAAAACAGGCGCGGGGTCTCTGTGCACGTTTCCGTGGATTGTATTTTGATGGCGGCGCCCTGCAGCCGCTGCCAAAAAGCGCGCGGTGGTACAACGTGAACGTGGTGGAGTCGTGGCTCCGCGGCCGGGCTCCGGTGCTCCGGTCCTCCGGCACGGACACTGGGCACCCCCGCCGTGGTCAGAGCCTCCGGATCCTGGCCGGATAGCCACCGCTGTGCACTTTCTGGTGTCCGTCGTCCTGACTTCTCGGATCGGCGTGGGGGAGTCGGGCCAGGTGAGGAGACCCATGGAGACCCGCTGCCGCCTCCGCCACCACCGCCGCTGCCCGGATGCCTCGGACACAATGGTCTCGCTCCAAAGGCACCAAAGGCAACATTGCATCGTCGTCGCCTTTTCGTGTGCCACCGCAGCGATCATCTGTCAAAGCCACATGCAAAGCAGAGAGGTGGGGGAGGAGGAGGAGGAGGAGGAGGAGGGGGGGGGATCAGGAGGGGGTGTCGGTGTCCACCCCGAAAAAAAAAATCACTGCGCACCTGGAGCCGAGAATAGTGTAGCCGTCTGCCTCCAGAGGGGGAGTGCGGGGATTTTGCTGCGCACCTGAGCCGAGCTTCGAGGTTCTCGGGTTCAAATACTTCCTGGCTCTAGAGTGAGTGAGTGACATTCCTACGATTATACGTTCATTAGGTTTGCAGCTTAATTCCAGCATATTTTTCAATGAATTCCCCCCCCCCCTTTTTTTTTTGCCGGTGTACGAATATATGCATATCGACCCCTTGTGTGCCTACCTGGCGAATCGAGAGGCGTCCTTCTTTGTTGTGTCGGGGGCACCGTGGTTGGTGGTGGAGGTGGGCCCGTAGGTGGGTGTCGCCCACCGCCGGTGGCGTGGCGTAGTGGAGTGCGCATTCTTAGACCGCCGATCGCAGACCTGTGCCGGAGAGCCTCCCCACACACACACACTCACACTCTTCGCCCCCCCCTCTAAGTATTTCCTTATATCGCCCCGTCCCTCCCCCGCTGCCCTCCCAAAATCTCGCCATTCCATCCATGGAGCCGGCCGGAGCCAGCCATCCGTCTGGAGTCGCGCCTTTGATTGACAGCCCGGCTGGATTTCTGCGTGTCCGCGGACGTTGTTTTTGGCTTACGCCCGGGGCCGGGGCGGCCGGGGCCCCGCTTTGGGTCATTGTCGCCCCGTGTACGGGCCGCACACGGCACTCGGGGATTGTCCAGGCCCCGGGCGCGCAGTGCGGGGCTGGGCTAATACCATACAGAGCGGCGTGCCCTGCCGTGCCCCGCCGTGCCCCGCCGTGTCTCCCCCCAGTGCGCCAAGGAGAGCCGGAACTTGTCGCATTATTGGCAAAGGCAGTGCACTTGTCGCCGTCCTCGTCAAGGAACGGGAAACGGGACGTCGGGACGTGTGGAACTGTTCTCCGCACACAAGGCGCTATTCGAGGCATGTAGCGGCAGGCGCACGCCGCACGCGCACTTTCACCCCGCCGTGCCGTGCCGTGCCGTGCCGTGCCGTGCCGTGCCGTGCCGTGCCGTGCCGTGCCGTGCCGTGCCGTGCCGTGCCGCGCCGTGCCGTAGGGCCCGTAGTAGGTGTGCGCGGACCTACCCCCTCCGCCAGCACCTGCTGATGACAGAGATATGACAGCAGCGAGTGACAGTCTCGCAGGCTTAGGCAATCCAACGAGCTTAGCATCTCCGAAGCACAACCACCAACCGCCGCATCTTCCTCGTCTCTTTCTTTTACCTGGAAGAACGGGAAGGCGCTCTGCTCTCGTGTGTTTAGGTCATCCGCTATGGCAGTTCCGCGAACGAGCAAAAAAAAAAAAAAAAAAAAAAAAAATAAAAAAAAAATCAATGGACGCACCTTTAAAAAAAATCAGAAATTTCAGGAAAAAATCAGAAAAATTGAAAAAGAGACACGTAAAAATCGCAATTTTTTTCCCCCAGAAAAGTCACAATTTTTTTTTTAAAATCGAAACATCAAATATTGATTTTAAGTCATGGAACATACGCTTGTGTCACGAGTAAGTAGGGACCCCTCGGTGACGATACGTACACGGCGCAGAATAGTGGCTGCGCTGGGGGACACTGACCTGCCCGACAGCCGGCAGAGCGGCTGCAGGCGGCTGCTGGGTCCGCCGCCGAGGGGTTTAGCCGCCGTGATATCCCGCGGCTGTGCTACTGCTGTATCCGCGCCGATACTCACCGACAACCTGATGACCCCCCTCTTCCTCTCCCCTTACCTTCCAACCCGAACCTGATTCGACTCGGACTGACTGATGATTTGAGTCGGCGGGCGCCGCCTCGCCTCGCGCGTTCGTTACCGACTGCATTTGAATGCCACCTGTGTGTGTGTGTTGCCCGTCATCGTTCGCGCACCTGTGTGAGTCATCATCTCCTCATTAAAATACCTGTGTACAGCTCCATTTGCCTTTACGCGGGGCACCCCCCCCCCCCCCCCTCCCACTCCGATCGACCGGTCGGCCGTTCCCCTGCCCCTCCCCGCGGCTTTGGGTTATGTACGCACATTTCCTCCCGATCTCGCGCGCCCACCACCGAGAATCTTTTTAATCTCTTTCACTCCCCCGGTGCGACTCGGTCTGTGCCTAATTTCCCGTTCTCTCTCCCTCTCTCCCTTCTCGCTCTCCCCTTGTCCTCTCGCTGGGTGCTTGTGTCCCTCAATCCATCATCATTTATATGCACGAATTCCAGTGAATAATGCCTGTCGGTGCGCTGGCGCGGATGTGAGAGAGAGAGAGAGAGGGAGAGAGAGAGAGAAACGGAAAAGAAAGGGATAAAGGCGGGAGACGAAATGAGAGGGAGAGAGAGAAGCATAGCACGACGGAGCGCGCCTCCTCCTCCGCCACCACCACCACCACGCCGATTCGGCTTGCTGTGTGTATGCCTCTATTCAAGTTAGGCCCGGGCTAATGATGATGATACTGCTGCTGTTGTTGCTGCCGCTGCTGTTTTTGTTGTTCTTGTGGTCGGGTGCTTCATGCCGGATCAGAATCTGAAAGATGGAAGGAGTCATTGTCGGCGAGGTGCTGTGCCGGGCGTTGGCGGCCATTGGCGGCCGCCTCGGCGAGGCGATAGGCATATCGGCGCGGCGGCCGTGATTCAGAAGTTAGCCGGTGGACGACGCCATGTCCGTCTGCATGTCTGTCCGCCTGTCCGTCTGTCCGCCGTATCGGGTCCAGGACGACCGTCCGGGACGCGGACAGCGCCTCGCGCGCCGTCGTGGAAAGCCCCTGAGTGGGAAATAATCTGCATGAATCGTGCATTTCGCTCCCTTCCGTCTGCAGGCAGGGGCCTCCGGTGCGCGCCATCAATTTTGACAATTACGCTTCATTACTTTATTTTTCCCCCGCGCCTTACCGGGCCGTATCCTTGGCGGTGCGCACGTTCGCCAGCAGCAGCAGCAGCAGCAGCAGCAGCAGCAGCAGCAGCAGCAGCAGCAGCAGCAGCAGCGGGGACGGACTGTGTGACGTGACGACGAAGATGCTGACGGTTTCAATTTTTTTTATTTCAATTTTTTTTATTTCTTTTTCGGTTACAGATGATCGCGATGTCGACCCGGAGAGCCCTCTGTACAAAGCAAACGGTGAGTAGTAATCCGACATTCGCCTACGGGCCTAACGACGGCAGTCCCCGTGGTCCTCGTGGTCCCCCCCGGCGTCAGCCTCGAGGAAGGATTCCGGGCACTCGCGGGGAGTCGTGCACGGCCGGAGGGGAGGGGAGGGAGGGGGCCCATTGAGGCGCCTGGAGCATGACCTCGCGCAGGAGCCGCGCGGCAGCAGCGCGGTAGAGCACCGCACCTGTACGCCACACACACACACACACACACACACACACACACACACACACACACACACACACACACATCGATGCCTCTTCCTGCTCCTCTGCCTCCTCGGGCGCCTCGGGTGACAATAATATCTTCGCAGAAACTGTACCGCACGGACCACGGAAGGTTGGCGCCGGTGTGGTGGTATGACTGTGCCAGGGCCGGGGGCGGGGCAGGGTGGCCGGACGGAGCGCCTCTTTGGAACCGAGTCGCCGCCGCCGCCGCCGCTGGCCCATACACCCAGATTCTCTCTCTTTCTCTGTCTCTCTCCCGGGCCCTGTCATTAGCATGAGCTCGTCAGGGAGGGCCGGGGGGCGGCGCGGGGGCGGCACCTGATAATTTATTCGTGAGATCGTTCCGTATTCCCGGTAGAGAGGCCGCCCGCCCCCCGCCCGCCCCCGTGTGACGACGGCTTACTCACCGGCCTGCGCCCGGCCTGCGGAATTCTCATCTTTGGAAGGTGAAAGAAAGGTTAGGGCCGTGTGTAAATAACGCTGCATCTCTGAGGGCGAGCTGCTCTGGTTTCCGCGGCCGAATGTTTGCGTATGTAAATGAGATACGTATTGAGCGTGGAGCGAAAGGTGCGAGGTGGGTGTCTGAGTGTGAGAGAGAGCGCTGGCGCTGGTGCTGGAAGGAACAAGGACGACCTTGACGCCTCTCTCCCTTTCCCTTCCCCCCACCGCGCTGCCTGCCCGCCTCCCTGGCTTCTCCGGGTCCTTCGGGTCCCCCGGGAGCTGTGATTATATACTGTTCTTGCCGCGGCGGAAAAATGAGAGAGAAGAAAAAGAAAAGAAGAAGAGGAGGCCCCCGGAAGGACGGCGGCGCGGCGGGCCTCTGACGACGCCGCGGTGCTCGTCGACAGGCGGGCGGCTCCAAGGTGCTGCTACCGGTCGCAGGGCCTTCTTGACAGCGGCAGCGGCGCGGGGCAACACGGCGCCTGCGCCCTGCTTTCGTTTCCAGGGAGCGGTTCTGTATTTGCGGGCCGGTGAGATGGCGGCGGTGCCTCGGCTCCTCGGCTAGACGCCCTATCGATGCCAGACGCCGATGCCTCACGCCCCCTGCTGCCGCTGCTGCCGCTGCTGCCGCTGCTGCCGCAGCCGAGAGGCCTTTGCCAAAAAGTGCAAGTCCTCTTCCTCTTCTTTTATCTCGTGCGGAATGTATGTGTGCGCGCCCATCCTACCCCTGTCCGTGTGCGCACTCATGCCCATTGTTTATGTGAAGGTCTAATAATAGGAACAGGTTGTGCGGAGGTAATGGTTTTTTTCTTCTTCTTTTTTGGGGCGGAGGGCCGACTTCCTCTCGGTGTGCAGAAATGCGGCATAGCCGAGCAGCAGCCCAGGCGTCAGGTTGTGGGCCGCAGTGGAGTGTTTGTGGGTGGTTTCCTATCCCG
>CM076252.1:11916314-12056314 GCA_038380765.1 Odontothrips loti
TCTCTCTCTCTCTCTCTCTCTCTCTCTCTCTCTCTCTCTCTCTCTCTCTCTCTCTCTCTCTCTCTCTCTCTCTCTCTCTCTCTCTCTCTCTCTCTCACCCTCGCCTCTCTCTGTCTTCCTCTTTCTTCGTGTCCCCCCGTTGGCCACGTGTCCGCGCTATCACCTGGCAATTATGGTGGCAGTCACCCTTCCTCGCTGCATTGAAACCCTCGCCATAAAAAATTTATAAGAAAAGTAGTGGTAGTCGGTTTTGTCATCGCAGTCGTCAACGGGGGAGAGAGAGACCCCGTCAACCTGCGCCTTCTTTCATCGCGTTCTTTAGCGTTCTTGAAGGATTTTCGTTCCTTTGGCCCGCCTGCATTCCGTTATCAACTCTTCTTTATAGCCGTGTCCTTGGCCCGGCCGGCCCGCAGCCCCGCTTCGGCTTGCGGACGTCGTCCTGGTGTCGGTGGACGTCACGGCCCCGCTCATGGCGGACGTCATCGTGTGGGCCAGCGCGGACTCTCCGTTCGCTGACGGCCGGGTGAGGCCTCGGCACGAGCCGGCCACGTGTGGGCCACAGGTAAGCCGTGTCACCCCCCGGCTTATACTGCGGGGAGTTCATCCCGCGGCTCCCCTCCCCCTTTCTTCATAACCCTTTTCTTGTTTACCGGCCCGTCTTTGCCGATGAAGGGGTTGGCCGGGCGGCGCGACGTGTTTTGATTGCCGGGAGTGTTGGCACGCGTGCTGCTGCCGGCGGCTGGCGGCGGTGAGCCCTGCCGGCCGGCCGTTGGGGGTCCAAGATGGCGGCCCTTCTTCGAATTTCTCTTCCTTTCGTCTCATTTGCCCGGCGTCCCTCGTACCGGGCCCTTGCTTCGGCGGGCGATATGGGCACACGTCCTTGTCCGTCTAACGAATCACATCTCGGACCAGTCGTGCCAACGGTAGCGGCGCACACACGCTCCGCCGACACTTTTATTTTTTTGTGAGGTTGTCGTCGCTGTTATGGAGTGGACGCGGAGGGAGCGGACGGACGCCCGTCCCGGCCTGCCACTCTTGTCTTATTTTTCGGCGAGGGAGAGATGTTTTTTAAATGTCATTATCACTAATTATGCATTCGTCTGCTGCACGCCGCCGCCACGCCGCTGTGCTGCTGTCCCTCTCTCCCTCTCTCCGCACACGTATGCTGTCTGTCTGTCTTCGTCTCCAGTCCCCATTCCGGCAGCCAAGGCCCCAAAATGATGTGTGATAGAAAGCGGGTACGCTATGGCCGTCATGGTCGTAATTTTGCATCGCACGCTACTGTCATTTTACTGCCGCCGCCTGTCAGCGGACGCACGCACGGCGCGTCCCCAATGAGAGTTGTTAATTAGAATATCGGGACGCGGCAGTTAAAAGGTACGGGAAGGGAAATGCGCTGCGCCACGCTGCGCCTGTCCCCGACGCTCTCTTCCCCGAAGGCGGTGTTTGGATCCTTGAAAATGAAGTTATCGACAGGCGCAGCGCAGGATGACTGCCGCGTTCCTCTCCCGCCCCGGCGGCCTCTGCGGCGCAGCCGGCGCAGCCAACTGTGCGACACCTCCACGGTGCTAATGGGGTCCCTCTCCTTCGGAATTAAAAATTAGGCTCCGCAATTAGCAGTGCGCGGCGCGGTATCATAAGGCGAGCAGGGCGGCCAACGGCGCGGCGCAGCGCTGCCGACACACGAGAGACGACGTCGCGCCGCTGATGGCCTTCCGGTTAGGTTGGCACCGCCGCCGAACAGAGCGGCGGCGTACCGCAGCGCGCCCTCCCGCCCAGTTGCGTGAGTCGTGGAGGTGCCCTCTAAGCCGCCCGCGGTGGTGGCCGCGCCGAGCCGACGACAGCGCGGCTGCGGCTGCGGCGCGGCGGTCGCCCGAATTTGGTCGGTATTACCAAGCACTTCTCCATACACACTGCATAGCTAATTACAATGCCTTGGGCCCCCGGGGCCCGCCGGGGTCCCCGTTAGCGCTGAGGCGGGCGTGAGTCGTGGATCACATTACTTACCTTGATGTTCAGTTCAGTTTTTCCCCACCATAATCTATCCGCCCTTCACGCGTCTCCGAAATGTCATTATCCTGCCACACCGCAGTCGCGCTGCTGCTGCTGGTGTTGGCTGCGGCGTGAGGACACATCTAGCCAGGGTTTCGGGGCCGTGTCGCCAACGCCACGCTCAAGTTTAGCCCAGCGAATATAATGCACGAGCAGTAATGGCAGTATCTACTACACGACTCCCACAGGCGCAGGGAGTTGAGGTTTCTGAGGTTGGCAGCAGTGTACAGCTTGTGATGGGGGCCTTTGGCGGCGACGCAGCGATGCGATCGGCACATGTCTGCTAACGCCGGCCGCAGCTCATGTCAGCGATGATTTGCATATTTTGTATGTCGAATGCTGCGCCGAGTTATATTCTACGGTCGGTATTGTCCGGACGCGGTGCGAGAGAGAGAGAGAGAGAGAGAGAGAGAGAGAGAGAGAGAGAGAGAGAGAGAGAGAGAGAGAGAGAGAGAGGCCGAGCGGAGCGTAATGATTCCCTCTCTTTTTATTCCTCGCTTCGTATTCCCTTCTCCTTCTCTTTTCATTTGGGCCCGTCGTGTGCTGAAGGTGTCTTTTGAAAGGATGTTCGTCCATTTTTGTTTCGTATTGCTTTATCACGCGGTGCTGTTCCCCTTCGCGTCTCGTTATTAATTATTCCCTATTCTTAATCCGTCTCCTTTCTTGCGCCGTCCGCTTTTGTCCTCCTGAATTATGTTTCTTATTAGCTCTATCTGGAGAATGCATCGCGTGGCATTCCGCACCGTACCACTATCTCGCGCTGGACGCTTGTGTGTGTGTGTGTGTGTGTGTGTGTGTGTGCGTGTGTGTGCGATGGGGATCCAATTTGAATCTGGCCTATTCAAATTCGCACTGTCATTAGGTCAATCAACCCGCGCATACTCGCCGATTGTGACGCCGAGGTACCCATAATCAGAGCTGTATGCACCGCCGCTACCGCCACTGTATGCGGTGTAATGTAATGATTCCGGAAGGGAAGCAAGGCCGGATCTGTTGCAGAGTCTTTCCATGAAAGTGTCTGTCTGAAAAGAGTTAGTTCCGTGGACGTGAGCGCTGCTGCCGCTGCTGCTGCTGCCGCTGCTGCTGCTGCCGCTGCTGCTGCCGCTGCTGCTGCTGCCGCTGCCTGCCGGACCGAGTTTGACACGTCGTCAACACTGCTTTACACAGTTGCGTGCGACAACAACGCTCCTGATGCCACCACCTCTTTTTCTTCTACGCTCTCTGCCTCTGCCTCTCTCTCTCTCTCTCTCTCTCTCTCTCTCTCTCTCTCTCTCTCTCTCTCTCTCTCTCTCTCTCTCTCTCTCTCTCTCTCTCTCACTCCCTCTGCTTTTCGGCGCGCGGCGGAGAGAGGGACAAACAAATTGGACAGGAAGTGTGGCGCGGGAAACACACACACATACACGTATATATATCTAACGGTATGCATGTGACGACGCTTTGGTGGCGGTGGAGCTGGGTAATTGTCTGGTTTCGACACTACTACATTACATACTGCACAATTTTCAGGAACAGTAGGGCAACAATTTTGGATGGATGATTTTTAAAAGACAATCGGCCTTAGAACAGAATATCATAACCAACCAGGCTGCCGGCGCGCTGGATAGGGTTACCTTGGGCTTTTGTTTGCACCCGAATATGGGCGCGCGCGCGCGCGCAGCACTCGAGGTCACGTGGCTGATGAAAAGAGTGCGCGGCGCGGCGCCTTGTGCTCCAAGGACGCTGGAATTATTCGCCGAATGCACGGCGGCGGCGTTAGTCAGCACGGCCGCCCGGACAGCCCTGCCCAGCCCTGGGCGGGCTCCGCAAGCTCCGAAGGCTCGAGGGTTTGATCGCTCCATTTCCGCGTGAAGCGAGGCCGGGCGTCCGGCCGGCCGGCGGTGGCGACGACGGCTTCAAATGGACTTTTGAGGGCGGCCGGGCACCGTGTACACTGCCAGAAAAATGAAATGGGCCGTATTAAAATTTCAATGTGAGTTCGACCTATTTATAATCGTATATTGATTAGTAATATTTTTTTTTCAGTCGATTGGATTTGATTTTTTCCGACAGTGTGCGCCGTAAAACCGCGTCGTGCGAGCGCGGGGTGTACAACAACGGCTCCCTATCTTATTAGCCGCACAGCATAGGGCGCCCGGCCCGCCCCTAGACCGGCCCCTCCTCCCCCACATTCCCATCTCATCATCCGTTTTAGTGTGTTTCTTTCCTTTGCCGCTAACGAAAAGCGCGGAGGCAGCTGTTATTGTTTTATACCCGTTTTATAGCAAATTCAGTCTGGGCCACCTCCTTGCGCCCCGAAGCCGTGTGTGTGTGTGTGTGTGTGTGTGTGTGTGTGTGTGTGTGTGTGTGTGTGTGTGTGTGTGTGTGTGTGTGTGTGCGCGCGCGCGCGCGGCTCGGCGTTCGGGCCGCGTGCTTCTGCTCTGGTTTAACTGGCGCTCTTAAACGACAACAGCCATGCTAATTCGCGCCTTATCCGATGCAACTCATCAGCGCCTGACTAGCAGCATGAGAGCCGCGGGGGTCCCGAGTGCACCGTAAGCCTCACAGATAGTTGTACTGGTGGCCTGCACGTCACCGGGGCCTTTACATTGTGTGCCTGTATCGTGACGCCGTATCGTATCGCAATGCAGATCTGCCGCTGCTGCTGCTGCTGCTGCCGCTGCTGCCGGCGTTATGAAAAATATGCCATGCAGAATCACACGCGAAATCCCCGCGAAGGTCGTCGTGTGCGGGCTGGAGAGGTTATGTCTGCCATTCAAATGAAGCGGCGAACCCGTAGCCCGTTGGCTTCCACCTGTCGCACTGCCAACCAACCCCCGATTGGCCAAGGACGCACAGGAAATGCTATGCGCCTGGCGCGGGAAAATTTGAATTGTTTCGTAGTGAGGTGAGCAGCAGCAGCAGCAGCAGCAGCAGCAGCAGCAGCAGCAGCAGCAGCATCAGCAGCAGCAGCAGCAGCAGCAGCAGCAGCAGCAGCAGCAGCAGCAGCAGGTGTGTTACAGAGCGCTGTGGCGGTGATTTGGAGCGGCGTGGCGCGCGGCGGCATTCACGCAGCCGTGACATTGTGATTTATTTTGATACGTGACACGCAAGGAGCGTGCGCGCGCACACACGCACTCATACCCGCGTGCCGGAGTGGCGGGGCGGGGCGTTCGATCACTATCACGCCGAGGGTACGCCGGGGGTACACCGGGGGTACACCGGGGGTACACCGAGGGTACACCGGGGGTACACTAGGGGTACACCGGGTCGTGGACGCTGAAATACTTTGACTCCAACTTGTTGGTGGTTCGGTGAGCGGCAGTTGGCATCGCTAATTAGCGGCCGCTGGTATACAGTCATCGGCGGGGCCCTCGGACACCAGCACCATGGAGAAAGGACGACCGCGGGGCACCCGGCTTTTGGAATGGAAAGTAACAGTCACGGCGGCGAGGGCTGGCGGGGCTACGGGGGCTGCGGGGCCGCGGGGGCTGCGGGGGCCGCGGGGGCCGCGGGGGCCTGAGCCCGAGGGTCCGCCCTGCCGGCGGCCCTCTGGCCGGGCCTGGCTCCGTTCCACGACCCCGCCGTCGCGTCGCCGCGTCGCCAGGCCCCTCTGCCGGCCGGCTACCGGTTGTGCGTTGGCAGACTGCACTGCCGCCGCCGCTGACCACCAGGCTGCACACGCCCCCGGCCAAGCGGCACCGGAGAACGGACTGTGTGTGTATATTTGCATGCAGGCGGCGCGGCGCGTCCCGGACAGGCCGCGGCGCCAAGTCAAGGTCGTCGTGGACGAGAACAAGAACACCGACATGATGGACGCGGCCGAAAACGCTCCCCCGTCGAAATTCGCGGTTCAAAGTTCACAAACTCCCCACACGTGTGTGTGTGTGTGCGCGCACAATCGCCCCATCCTGCCGTGTGTCCGGTTCGTAGTTTCTTTGGCCGTGTAGGTGGCTGCTGATGGACCGCGGAGCACGCGGGATCATTATGGTTTTGGAGCGCGCAGCGGCGCAGCGGCGTATGTGGTCGGGCCGCGGTCCATACGGTCATCAGCATTAGTATTCAGCCGGCCGGGCCTTAGCAGCCTTAGCGCCCCCTCCTCCTCCGGAGGGCTCTGGGTTTTATCAAAAGAAATGTCGAAACATTACTCTCATCTGGAGGTGTGTGTGTGTGTGTGTGTGTGTGTGTGTGTGTGTGTGTGTGTGTGTGTGTGTGTGTGTGTGTGTGCGGTATGGTGGGTAGCATTAGTGGCCCGGCCTGGAAACGTCACCAGCGCCGCTGCGCGTCGAACACTCGAAAGAAGAAAATAAAAGGGTGGATGGATTTCACCACGGTTACCAACGCGGCAACATACGAGTGCACACTTACACACACAGCCATAGCTATATACGCCGATCATTACGACTTTGAGCAGTAATCGTTGCCTCTCTCGCCGCGGCGATACTCCGTACGTACCTCACCGTGTGAAACTGGCTGCCGGGGCTGCGGCTGCCTACGGCTGTGGCCCCGGGCCGGCCAGGGGGGTTACCACCGGTACCACTTGGGCCACGGGGAGATTGGCTCTGCGCGACCCACATGTAATGTGGTGGTGCCCCCTGCCGCCGCGGAGCCGTAGCCGTGGTCCGGCGGCCAGGCCGGGGGCTGCGGCTCTAGCCGGCGTGTGTGTCCAGCCGGCGGCCCGGACTCGACTCTGACCACAAATGCATGTGCACGCTCGTGTGTGTGTGTACTATATACTCTTTCTGTCGTTATTTTCGGCGCGGTCCCCCCCCCCCCCCCCACACACACACATACACAGTAGCTGTCGATTCCCGTATACTTTGCGGTAACGCCGCTTGCTTTGACCGAGGAGAGATCAATTTGTTTGGACGCCTTTCCGATCGGTGGCCACGCCACGCCCAAGGGGGCCTGCGGGGCAGTCGGATCGCAGTGTGTGTGTGTGTGTGTGTGTAATAGTTGGGCGCCACCGTATGTGGTTTGGTCGTCGTGTGGAAGGCCGCTAGTCGCCCCCCGAGAACCACACACACACACACACACACACACACACACACACACACACACACGCACACACACGTTGTGCGCGGGAAGAAGAAGCTCAGCTCTTCGCGTCAGTGATGTGTTGCCGGTGCGCGGCGCGGCGCCCTCGTTTGAAAATTGCCTTTTTTGATGGTGCCGCTGGGAGGGGGCGTGGCGGGGCGTGGCGGGGGGGCGTGGCGTGGCGTGGCGTGGCGTGGCGGGTCCGGGAGGAGTTATGCCGCCTATCGATGAGGAGCAGCGCGGTTACACCTCGGGTTACCTGAGGGCCGCCGGGCCCCCGCCGTGGGATATGCGTGGCGGACGGGACCAGATTTTTCACTTTTCTGGCCACGACGCCCCCCCCCCCCCCCCCCCCCGCCTCCTCCTCGCGCGATTTATGCAGAACGGGCCGGATTCATTACGGGCCAACATGAGTAATGAGAGCATGTTACGAGTACGTTTTAAATTGGCATACTAAAACCGCTGCCTGCCAGCTGCCGCGTGGTTGTGTGGGAGGGATATCTCTCTTCTCTCACTCTCGCTCTCTCTCTCTCTCTCTCTCTCTCTCTCTCTCTCTCTCTCTCTCTCTCTCTCTCTCTCTCTCTCTCTCTCTCTCTCTTCCTCTGTTTAACACTTTTCATGTCTGCTTATCCTCGCCGCCAATCCGAATTATATTTTAGTATAGTCATTTGCGGGATCGGAGAGGCGCGGTGAACTTCTCTCTCCGTCTCTCTCTCTCTCTCTCTCTCTCTCTCTCTCTCTCTCTCTCTCTCTCTCTCTCTCTCTCTCTCTCTCTCTCTCTCGTTCTCCCCCTCTCTGTCTGCTGCCGCCTGCATTTGCGTGCGAAGAGGCCCAGAGTGATTACTGCCCTTGTCCTCCGCCTTACTCACTTCTTTTTGCTCTCCGTACTCTCCGACTCTCTCTCTCTCTCTCTCTCTCTCTCTCTCTCTCTCTCTCTCTCTCTCTCCTCTCCTTGTCGCACCCATTTGGACGCGCGTCAGGCAGACGGCGCATCACGCGACACTGCGTGGGTAACCGTAGCAGCAGCAGCAGCAGTGGCAGCAGCAGCAGTGGCAGCAGCAGCAGTGGCAGCAGCAGCAGTGGCAGGCCGCCGTGGCGAACGCACAGCCACGCCAATGCGGTGCGCAGTCGGCCGTGCAGTTTCTATGGTCCGTGCCGCCCAAGAGCGGCCGCTGCGGCTCGTGCTCCTGCAGACCCCGGCGGGCAAAGGTTTTCCGGGATCGGGCGTAGCCGACAGACACCTTGCTGCTGAGCCCCAGGCACGTCCGCCGGCCGAGCGGCGCTGGGATCGCCGACGCGGCGGTGGGTCAAGGCGCGTTTGCATACAACACGCACGCAGCGCCCCGCAGCGGCGCCCCGCGGAACTAGAGACACGCAACTCCATCCGAGCAGCGACTCCACGACACTCAACACTCACACTCACCTGCTCACATGCCGCTGCTGATGCTGATCTTGGCCGGCGAAATAGTAGGCAGGACCCCCTGCGGCGGGGCGCTTATATGCTGTCCGCACGAACGGAAGGGGCAGCCTATATCCGATAGTGAGAGAGAGAGAGAGGGAGGCGCTACTTATTCTGTCTCTGCCCCTCTCTCATGCATCTCTCTCCCCTCCCCTGTCTTCGACGAATGTTTCTGTTTAAATTTGACTCTCTGGGTCACAAGCCTAGTGTATCTGATACTGTGTGTGGCATCGCTAGGCTGTTCTGGGCTTCATCGTGGCCATAAAACGTCTGTTCCTTTCATATGTACATATATATACGAATCTCCTAATTAAGAACCAGTCAGCCGTCTTAGTGCGAATAATGGTTGGTGTGGATGGTGGACGCGTACACCCGCACTACTACTCCCGGTGGCCGCAGTATAAAACCGAGTCATGAATGAATAAGAGCCAGCCAACACCACGTAAATGAATGAGATGAAAAATATGAATGAATGGGAGTACGCACGGTGCGGCTCGCCGGGCTGTCCGTCGGCATCAATTTGCGACGTGGGCTGACCGCGTCGTAGTATTCGGTCTCAGATTTTTTTTTTTTTTTTTTTTGTTCTTTCGTAACTCCTGGCATTAGGAGCAGGGATTTTGGCTGTATATACCATCGCGCCGATCAGCAGATGAACTCGCCTATCGAAATGAGGGGAGTTCGGGCGGCCGCTACCGGCTCGGCTCGGCTCGGCCGCCGCTGCCGCCGCCGCTGCCGCCGCTCACGTCCGCAGCGCTGCAGCCGGAGATGGGCGCCCGGAGGCCCGGAGCCCGGAGGCCCGGAGCCCGGAGGCCCGGCCGGCCAGCGGCCCTGCGGGCGGGATGGACCACCGTAGTAATTATACTCGCTTCCGAATACCCGTGTGTATCCTACACGGTTTTGGCTCAGCCAGCCTCTAAAAGCAATAATCACCAAAAATGATTTTTTTTTCTCCCGGCCGAGATGCGGCGCGCGGAGCCCTCAATGCAGTGTGGACACCTTGGCATGCTGCTGTTATGTGCTGCAGTCGGCGTAGTAGCTCTGGGCCATTTTGTCACTTGTTAAACATTTTCAACAAGGCCCCGCTTTTCATTTTTTTTTCTCATTTAAAACCGGAGGGCCCTGACGATCTGATGCAGCGCGTTCGTCGCCGGCCCTCCGATTAGGATCGGGACCGCGTCCGCCCCAACCTGTAGTATGCATGCATATTGTAAAACAAACTAATTTCACATCCGAGATGTGAGTCATTGGGCGATATTCATCGAGCCTAATCGATAACTTCTCATCGTTCCCACGCCCGCCGAGTGTAATTGCTTACACGTCTTTTTTTATGATTATTATTGGTATTTTTGATTTTCTCGTCGGCCGGTGGCCGCGTTATAACACCTCCACGGTGATTGTTCGGCCGATGGCCTCATTTGTGTGGTCTACCGGCGTGAACCCGTTTACCCGCCAGGTTTAATCTGTTTGGCCTCTTGGTCTCAATGTATTATTATTGCGCTATTTTTCGGCATTGTAAAATCTTGTTGGCGTTCACTCGAGCGCTTCGAATAATTCAGCTGAGTACGGCTTTCCCGAATTTCACCGAGATGTAGAAGCGGACTGGACATACGACAACCGACATTTTCTTCTTTTTTTTCCCCCCAAACGCTTCCTTCCTTCCCGGCAAGGGCAGTGGCCGGCGGTGCCCGCTGCCCAGCTGGCGGTGCTGGCGGTGCTCGCGGGTGTGTGTATATAGGCGACTCTCCTGTCTGTTCTAATTAGTATGAAACAGGTTTGATGCGCGGGCGGGCCGCCGGTGGGGCCGCTGGGGCCGCCGCCGGGGCCGCTGCCCAGGAAGTCCCGTCATAACCATCTCAGCGCATGTTCTGGTCCGCCCTCCCCAAACCCATACCAGGGCATATCGATTTGCTAGTCCAATAAACAGCGGGCGCGGAGCATGTAGTGGAGGCAGCGGGCTACGCACCATGTCAATCAAAGCCTCTGGACGTCGGACACCAATTTTTCGAGTGCGCGATACGCTCGTAATGAGACGGTGCGCGGGTGGATCCGGGCTGCATCTGTTGGAAGGCTGTGATCAGGCCGATATCAGGTTAGGCGCTGCTGCTTGACTTTCCCCGCGTCCGCTTTATGGTCTCTCTGATTTACTCTCTCTCTCTCTCTCTCTCTCTCTCTCTCTCTCTCTCTCTCTCTCTCTCTCTCTCTCTCTCTCTCTCTCTCTCTCTCTCTCTCTCTCTCTCTCTCTCTCTCTTTTGCGCGAAAAGAAGGGAAGGAGAGTTAGGATGAGCCAAAGTTCATCGGTAATTGCGAATCTTTACTGAAAAAAATAAAAAAATTCTCTGCCTACAAAGTATACTTTTGCAACGCCGGAACGCGTTTTCGCGGAACGCGCATAAGCAAAGCAGCGAGAATTCAATCATACGAACATTCGGGGGCCGCGCGCTGCACCGATCGTTTGTGCTGCAAAAGGAGAGGTACGGTTTCAGGGAAGAAGGCGATGAGGAAACGAGAGTTTTAAAGAGAGTAAGGTGCTTCTGTCTGTCTGTCTCTGTCTGTCTGTCTGTCTCTGTCTCTCTCTCTCTCTCTCTCTGTCTGTCTCTCTCTCTCTCTCTCTCTCTCTCTCTCTCTCTCTCTCTCTCTCTCTCTCTCTCTCTCTCTCTCTCTCTCTCTCTCTCTGACTCGCACTCTCTTTCTGCCGGCGGCGAAATTCGGTAAAAGGACAGTTGTTGTTGGCAGTCCCCGGCCGCTAGAGGGCGCTGCCTACCGCACCGCCCGCCTTCCCGGTAAGAAGGGGTCCCTGATGTGCATTGCATGCTCATTGCATTGTAGATAGTGCCGCGAGGTGTGTTATTATGTTTATAGGTATTTCGGCGCTGGGCTGCCTTGCCGGCACTGGCGCGCTGCTTGCGCGGCTTTTAAGCCCCTCTCTCTCTCCCTCTCCCTCCCTCTTCTGTCTCGCTCATGCTCTTTCCCTCTTGCGCAATAAAGTCCGAATTATGTTTCTCGGAAAACTCCTCTCGCCTCATCCCCGATGGATGGGACCTTTTAATGGTTCTTTGTTGGTTTCGAGGGAGAGGGAGCGAGAGACGCAAATCTGTGCAGCCGGGAGAGCAAAGAGTGCGAGCAAGTGCTGTCGCTCGGTACCCGGAATGAATGTAAAACATTTAATTGTTCGCTCCGGTTGGGTGTGCAGGTACACAACTTATTATTGAACTGTGCTCGGCGGCGGCTAAGTACTCTCGGATGAAGGTGCCCCAGTGCGTGCAGCATACCGATAATTTTCTGCGACGCTGAATATCCCTTTCGCGTCTCTTGTTCCTTTCTCGGAGCCGCGCGCGCGTTTCGTTGAATGAATTCAGCAACGCCGCATGGTCGCGCCCCGCCCCTCCCCTGGCCCGCCACCACGCTCAGCAAACACTCAGAAAAACGGCGCCAAGGCAATTGGGGCTGGTGGACCGGTCAGCCCGGGAGATAGGCAGCACCACCCCCCGGACCGGGGGATGGCAATTGTGCGCTATTACCAGGTCTCTTTGTGGGCGCGGGGGCGGGTCGGGGTTGGGCCGGGGGTGGGCCGGGGGCGGGCGGGGGGCGCGAGGGGGCGTCGGGGGTTGCGGACGAACCATTGTGCTCAAATGAAGTCACGGAACGAACGAACGCGGGGCAAAAAGGAGGAACGGGACGGTCAACGGCGGGGCAGAGAGAGAGAGAGAGAGAGAGAGAGAGAGAGAGAGAGAGAGAGAGAGAGAGAGAGAGAGAGAGAGAGAGAGAGAGAGAGAGAGAGAGAGAGGGCAGAAGAAGGGGGAGGCGGTCCGAATATGTGTCCTCCCGTTTCCGAACTTTGTCCACCCCCAGCAGGCCCGGCCGCTCGGCCGCCCCTCCCGTGTCCATCTTGCTCACCGAACCCCTAAATCGAATTGTGCCCCTCATTGGCCGACTGAACTCGTGCGAGTGAGTGCCGCACTCCAACACGTGCCGGGGTTCCCATTCGGTTCCCCAAGAAGGGTGCCGGAAGGGTTCCGCGTGGGGTCCCCGTAGGGTCTCCCCGTAGGGTCTCCGCAGGGTCTGCGCAGGGTCCCCGTAGGCTTCCGGACGAAGGCTAACTGGCTGCCGGGCGGACTGGGCGCGACTGGGCGGGATGCGGCGGCAAGTGTGCGAATTCCGGGGGTGACAAGTAAAGTTGGGAGTCTCGCTGAGCTGGAGGAGGGCGTCGCGGGGGGCGGGAGGGGGGAGGGGGGGGGGCAGCGGAGCGGCAGCACTCGACTGCACACCCATCCATCGACGTGGTCCGGTCACGAGGGACTTTATCCGTTTTTAATGACCCGTATAGCTGTCGACTTCGCTTTTGCACCACCACCACCACCACTGCCACCACCACTAGCCTTTTCTGGTTCGAGTTGCCCGAAGTCGCCCATTTCCCCCGATGCTAAACGTGCTAAAAATTACTACGTTTAGCAAACACCATTTATATACTAACGTGTGCCTTTTTTCTCTTTTCTGTTTCCAGGTGAGTAAACGCGACGATGCCGCCCGGCCGCCGTGCGGCGCTGTGAGCTAAGTGCACCGTCTCGCTCGGGATCAGCAAGTAGTCCCCCCCCCTCTCTCTCTCTCTCTCCCTCTCTCTCTCTCTCTCTCCCTCTCCCTCTCCCTCTCTCTCTCTCATGGAGGTGTCGGCTTATTCGCGGCCGCTGCTGTTGAACTCATTTCCATGCGTCTGGTTCGTGCGGTGTGACTGGCTGGCAGTGCACATCGCATTCGTTTTCGTTTATAGTCTCTCTTTCTCTTTCTCTCTCTCTCTCTCTCTCTCTCTCTCTCTCCCCCCCCCCCTCCCTGTATCTCCATTTCTCTCTCTCCCGCATGCGGGGGTGCCTCGTTAGCAGCTAATGCCCCTCCGAGATAATCTCGGTCACACAGAGCTAGGCCGGCAGCATATAACTCATGCGGGATCGCCACCACCATCGGCACCATCGGCTCACGCGTCATCGGTGCTGGTTGGTAGCCGTGGTGGTACTACCATGTAATGGGGGCCGCGGCACGTATGGTCATTTGGTGTATTGGGTACCAATCATTACCCGGCCCGCCCCTAATGCTCTGGTTCCCCGTACGGGGGCTTCCACTCAATTTGTTTCCACGGCGGACCACGGCGGAGCTCACCGCCCCAACACGTTCGAGAGGCAGACCGCGTTGTGCAAACGCTGATGTATAATCACTTTGCTGGAAAATTACCATCTTGGAAAGAATTGGGGGTGAAAAATTTGAGAATGAAAACTGTACCACTCACTGCATCCGGCAAGATTTTTTTTTTTCCAGAGCCTTACGGACGTGCTAGAACTGTTTGGAGCACGCTAGTCCATTAAAGTTGTGCCAAACAGTCAAACCGAAAAATCGCGTGAGATGCGGACGTTTCCTGTCGTCTCCGGGAAACGTCAAAATTAGCTTAATGTGGTTAGCTGGCGAAATAAAAATCCGTCACCATCTCATGGACTATGCTGGAGGCCGTCCCCGGCCGCCCCCGGCGTGTGGAGTCCGTTTGATGGGTTATGATTTAAAAGGGTGCAAACAGAAACACACTGCATGAATATGCAGCGCCGAAAACTTCTCATTATTTGCGGGAACAAAATGTTTTCGCTTCCTCTGTATAATGTGACACAGAGCGTTCCTATCGCACGTTTCATTCATTCATTATACTTTGCATTTCGTCTCTGTTTCCTCCCTCCTGTTTCTTCGCCTTCTTCTTCCACATTTGCCATCCTCATTACTTAGCACTTATCTTCGGCGTCACGTCCGCGCGCAGAGAGTGAGAAATCCAGATGACGAAATAATTGGTTTATTTTTCCTACCTTTCGGCAGGGCCGGGCGCTGTCGAGTGGGTAGTACGTGTGTAGTCCGGAATCGTGTCTAAAGGTGGTTTCCCCTCGCGGTTCGAATAAGTCTTCTTCTGGGCCGCAGTGGTTCCGCCGGGCATGTTTACACCGACTGCAGCAGTTATGTGGGCTCCACTCGAAACTCTTGAGGCGCCCGCCCGGACGGCCATGCGCCGCTCTGCGAGTCGTCGTCGCCGCGGACGGGTGTGGCCGCCTCGCCGCTCGCGATTGGCCGTCTCTCTCGCTCTTCCATGTCTCTTCCTCCTCCGCACTTGAGGCCATCTTGATCATCCCACCACCTCGTTATGTATATGCATTACTCTCCAATAGCAGGAGGGGAGGTTCGCTGCTCTGCATTCCCCCCTCATTAATTTCAGTCGGTTTTGCTGGCGCTGCTGATTTCGCACTTCGCCTGTCCGTCATGGGTTCTTCCTGCTCGCGGCAGAGACTTCTTCCCGTCTTCCCGCCGCCATGGGCCGCCCTCTTCTCTCTGGCGATTTTTCGCCAACCGTTTTTCGCTGTTGTTTCTTTTTTTCTTCTTCCTCCTCTTCGGTGGCGCCCTCTGGACCGTCCCGCGGTGCGACCGTTTTCTGCCGATACTCAGCAGAGCTGTCAAAAAAGCAACTTTCGGTAAAACAACCCCTCCGTTCCGTTCTTCTTTTCTTCTTCTTCTTCTTCTTCTCCTTCGTGCATCTAAGTGCTCCGGGGCTCGTGTGTCGGGGCGGGGCCGCTGTCACAAAGCTCACGTCCAACGGTCCCGTCTAGTCAGCGGCCATCTTGTCTTCTCGCGGGCGTCGGCCTCGTCAATCCGAGGTGCGTGTCCGTTATGCTCGGATGTCGGTTACACATTTTGGCCGTTTTTTTTATTTTTTAAGTCCCGAGCCGTTGTCAAGGGTTGGAGGCAGCGCACCATCTTGACATCGCGAGATAACAAGTCCGAGGAGGAAAAAAAAACGCGTAAAAAGCGTCGTGGGATTGATTTTTGTGGCGGATGTAACAGGTCGTGCCCCGACGCGCCGCGACCCTGTGGGAAAATCGAAAAAAAAAAAGCGGTCGAAAATCGCGTGAAAGTTATAAAATACACGAATACAACCCGCGCTGCCCCCTCCCTTCCGCGATCCTGAATTCCGACTCACTTGTATTCGCGAAAACGGAAAAGGGGGAGGGTGAAGACGGGGGGTGCGGGCTAAGATTAAAAGGAATCCCCTATACCTTCTCGCCCTCCTTCAAGTTGGTTCGTTTTTTCCAAAGCGCACGTCTTTAAAAAAAAAACGGAGAAGACCCCGGCCCTTTCAGAAAACGCCCTTTTTTATCGAAAAATAGAGAGGTCGCGCTCAATCTTGTAATGTATTCTTTTATGTCAAGAGGGGTGTCCCTCACCCCTGCGCGCACCCTCCCTTCCCCGTGCATCTCCTTTCCGTAAAACGAGCGAACCCCTTGCCGACCTTTCCTTTGGCCTCCTTGCGAAGCGGGACCATCAGGCAAATCTCTCCCCATTTTGTAGGAAACCTGACCTCATGTAAGACAAAGTAGGGTGGGAACGCCGCTTTTTTTACCCAATTTTTAAGGAGGAGCAGGGAGGAGGGGGGGGGGGGAGGGGGCTTCTTCAACTGTTGCACGATTTTTATGGAAAAAATTGCGAGGTGAGGGGAAGATTCTGAGCCGCTCCTTACCGTGGTGGCAGAGGGGTTACAGGCGGAGGACAGCTCAGCAAGATTTGGCGGAGAAAAGAAATGCTTTTTGAGAGGAAAAAAAGACGCATGAACATTTGGGGGGGTTGGCTTGATTACTTCCACCTTGTTTTCTCTCGGGTCGACGGCGAAACCTGCGTGAGAGAATCCGGTAAAAATCAGGGAAAAAGAAATAAAAATGGGGAGAATCGACATATCTGAGGGAGAAAAAAAAATCCTGCGAGAGATGACAGAGACGAAGGTTGACGCTTCTAGAATTTTGCTATTTCCCACGTTTTTCCACACGGGCCCTTGTCCACGTGATTCCGCGGGGTTCGTTAAAGGTAACGATTTTTTTATTCCCCTGTCGGAGTCCTAAAACAATGTGAGAGCAGGGCAGGGAAAGGAGGTGCAGCAAAGGAAATACGAATCTGCAACGCACACAAGACCCAACACATTCACATTCACGGCCAGGCTTTTGGGGGCCGCGCATTCCAATCAGGCCCCGACGTCGGTGAATAAACATGTGTCCCGGCCTCTCTCTCTCTCTCTCTCTCCCTCTCACTGCTGGCCCGGGGGTCAGGTCGTGAATGCGTGATCGGGATTGGCTGCGACGGCCGACCAATCAGCATACGCATACCGCCGTGCACCCCTTTCCCCTCCCCCCCCCCCCCCCCTCCCGCGGGAAGGGGTTGCCTGGCCTCTTTCGCACCACGGATCCGCGGACGAAACTAATAATGAAAACTCGCGATGGCGGTTACAGTGTGTGTCGTGACTTGGCCGTTGGCGCCGACCTCCTCTCTCTTTTTCCGTTTTTTTTTTTCTCTCTCTCTCTCTCTCTCTCTCTCTCTCTCTCTCTCTCTCTCTCTCTCTCTCTCTCTCATGTCGATAGCGGCTGCATCCATTGCGGCCCGCCTCGACCACTTTGAAGTAGATGTACTGGACGCGCAGCCGCGCGCTGCGCCGGTGGACGCCAAACATCGCCCAATTCAATTTTCTCCTCCTTCCTCTCTCTCTCTCCCTCTCTCTCGCACCCCTACACTAGTACCAGATCTTCTCACTCCCTCTACCCGCTCTGTTGTTGCTGGAAAAACGGGGCGGCGGCGGCTCGCGGAATCCCCGATGAATCAAATCAGCTATCGTTATCCAAGCGTTAGTGAAATTAGTTTTTCGTGCACATCTCGGCAGCGCGGCCGGGTATCTGAGGCTGCGGATCTGCGGCGGGGAGACAGCCAAGGCTGCTGGGGCCCGTGCACACGTAACCACGGAATTTGTGGATGACCCCCGATGCGGGGGCTGTGCTCTTCTTCTTCCTCCTGTTCCTCTCGCTGGCCCAGCCTGAGTAAAGTGTACAGTCACGCAGTGTGATGCTGTTGAACCGATATCGCGGCACGAGTAGAGCAGGTTAAGCCTCTCTCTTTCTCTCTCGCTTGACCACAAAGCAAAATTCCGACTCGCTGATCCGGAGCTGAGCCTTCTGGATAATTAAACATATTTCTTGTTTAAAAAAATTGCCTATAAACCCTAAAAAGGATCTAATAAATTTATTTAAAAAAACTCGCAATAAGCGCGTTGCTGTTTACAAAGGAAGAGAGAGAGAGAGAGAGAGAGAGAGAGAGAGAGAGAGAGAGAGAGAGAGAGAGAGAGAGAGAGAGAGAGAGAGAGAGAGAGAGAAACAAAATAAAAACCCTTTTCCTTTTTCTTTCAAACGTCGAACTGAGCAAGCAAAACCGGCGACACAATGCACGTAGAGAGAGAAAGTTGCAGAGAAGTAAAAAAAAAAAGTTATGGAGGTGTGTTTGACACACGAGCCGCCATTAACACACGCGGGCTGTGTGCAACACGGGTTGCCAACCCCTCCCTACTCAATAAATGTCGATTTGCCCCCCCCCCTTTTACCCCTTTCCGTTCAACCCCTTTTTTTTTCGTGTCGTCCATATTTCTTCAAAGCCAGCACGTGCTAAAAAGCGCGTCGCGCTCAACCCTCCTCGCCCTTTTATTATTTTAAACTAAAATGCAACCACCGGAGCAATATATATAGGGGAGGAAGGGAGAGATTCGTTGCGATGTTGTATGCGGAACGCGCGCGCGTCTGTACGGTGTGTGTGTGTGTGTGTGTGTGTGTGTGTGTGTGTGTGTGTGTTGTAAACCCGTTGCCGCTGGTGGCTGCCTGGTTAAATCTCAGACGCCGTCCGATTGGCTGGCGACGCAGCCAATTCGAGATGCAAAGCGAGGCGCAGAGGCGGGGATTATCAAAGCACATGAAAAGGACAGCCGCCAGCCTCGCCCAGCCACGCTTTATTGAAACGTTCTCCGCGTGGCGGTTCAGTGCTTTTTATTTAGCGAAAACGCCAGAAGTGTTTGGCGCTATCGCTGAGGATCGGGGCACTGCGCGAGCGGACGCGGAAGCTGCGTCGTCCGCTGCACCGGAAAACTCTGCCTCGCGGGTGAAACAAAACAAAAACAAAAATAAAAAAGGAAAGAAAAAAAAATGGGGCAGTTACTTGGCACCGCGGATATATGGTTTACCTCTTCTTGCCCCGCGCGCCAAGAAGAAACCGTTACACCAAAGAGTCCACACCGATGCCTCTCCGATAGGGAAGAAGAAGGTCACGGCGCTGCAGCCCGGCCAGAGCCGTTTTATACCGCACCGAGATTTTTGTAGAAAAATACGTTAAACTTTTTCGTGATGATTAAGCGAAGAGGAAGAAGGAAGGTGGGGTTGGAGGGAGGAGGGAGGGGGGGGGGTGAATCGGAGGGGATTAGTCTATCGGAAGGGGTTGAGCAACAAGGGTTGCTGTTTGTGTCGGCCGCGCACGGGCCCGCGACTGTCACCTCACCTCACCTGGGCAGAGCGAGGGAGAGGGGGGGAGTCTGTCTTTGTTTGTCCCGTGCGAGGAGCGTGGCGGCACAGAGGGGGAGGGGGGACGGTACGGAGGAAAGGGTTGGGAGGGAGGGGGAAGGATGCTGTGCGCGGGTGGCAGGATGCAACGCGTGTCGTTTTCGATTTCAAATGTCATTTCGCTTTCTGCTCGGAGAGAGCACACTAAAGCGACCGCACTGTTTTTTTTTTAAAGCACCCGCGCTGCAATGACGGGAAGGCTGAGTTTTGATTGGAGCACCAGATAAATGGTCGGTTTCCAGCACCGCGGAGGCAGCGGCCGCGTGGCTGCACGGCTACCCCTTCCCGCCCACTGCGCGCGGGGTGACTCGTAAATTTCTCATCGCGCAGGTCGCGCATGCATTGGTCATGGCCGGCTGCTGCTGCTGCTGCTGCTGCCGGCGACGAGCGAAAAGGCCCGATTATGATCGCCTCCGCAGCAGTCACATCGAGGAATATTCGCGCCGAAAAGGGGTTTCTGTCCGCCGCCGACGCTTCCAGATTCCCGAACGAACCATCGTAACTCGTATGCGGATTCCGTGCGAGTGGTGTCGCGATTACTTCGAGCCGTTCCTGCGCGTGGGGGGCTCGGTTTGTAAGGTCGTTACGCGGCTGAAGTCTGTCGCTAAGGCCTGTGGCTGCCTCCCTACCTCCCCCTCAGCACACACACACACACACACACACACACACGAGCCCACAACCGGTTGCCGGCTCGCTTGGATATGCCGCCGCCATAACAATGTTGGAGGCTCGCGTACCAACACGCGGTTTTTCTTTCACCCTTTTATTTTCGCGCATCGGAAATATATAGAAATGTCAATAAATGTGTGAAAAATTTTCATGCCAGGGGGCGTTCTTAGACTTTGCTCTGAAGCGCAGTCGACATTCTAGGGGACCAATGCTGCGCACTATTCGGGCTCAGCTGCCGCTGGCTGCCGCTGGCTGCCGCTGGCTGCCGTTGGCTGCCCTGGCGGTTGGCGCCGCCGTGCCATGAGGCCCCCGGGGGCTGCAGGGGCGGCGGGACAACAGAGCCATCATCCCCGCACGGGCACACAACAGGATGGCACACCGATGGCACCCGACCAACAGTTTACCTGAGGTTTTCCGCCTTATAAACCCCGAAAAGGGCGCGATGCGATGCGATGCTCATTCGCGCCGAATCGAGAGGAGAGAAGCAGGGCGACGGACGTGTCGTGTCGGCCTTCCACTGAAAGTGTTGCCAGAGAGAGAGAGAGAGAGAGAGAGAGAGAGAGAGAGAGAGAGAGAGAGAGAGAGAGAGAGAGAGAGAGAGAGAGAGAGAGAGAGAGAGCGTCGCGTGCACTCCACGCGTCGCCAGTCCAGCTGGGCAGATACGTTCCTCTGCCCAGGCCGAGTAGGGGGCCGGACTGGGCGGCCACGTAGACAATCGGACAATTGGACAATCGGGCGACAGATGCCTGACACCTCCCGCTGCGCCGGCCCCCGGCCCCCGGCCTCCGGACGGCAGCGGTACTCCCCCCTGACGGCCAGCTGGACAGTGTCCACCGGTCGCCGCGTCGCTCGACACTGCGATGGTGTTGTCGTATCCAGTAATGAATGAGATGAATGCGAGAGAGGAAGTCATTTAAGGCATCTCGGGGCGGAAGCCGTTATGAGGGGCCGACATTCCGGGGCGCGTCGCGGCGCGGGAGGATCTGTGAACTTCCGAAACGGCGCGTAGGGTATTCCGGGTTCCGTTCCAGACGTTCAGTCTGCTCATGACAGCCGCGATTGGCACCGCGTCAGGAGGGCGGTGAGTTTTGCCCACCTCCTCTCCACTCGTCCAGGAGCTCAGAGTCTCTTTGTGGGCCTCCTTGTGGGCCGGCGTCGCCGCCCAGCCCCTGGAGCACCCCCTGGAGCATCCCCTGCAGCACCCCCTGGAGCACCCCCGGCAGCACGGACCGGACCGGACTCTGGACTGGCGCGGTATTTGAAAGCAATCACGACCTCTGCTGTTTCCGCCCATCAGGGGTGCCGGGTGCCGGCCGGGTGCTCTTTGGATTCGGTAATGTTTCCATCGGCACTGGACGAGTGCTTTGTGCGCCTGTTCTGCGAAGCCACGTAACTGGCGGGGGCTGCAGCTGCTGTGGGCCCCACAGCGCCCCGCCGGCCCCGCAGGCCCCGCCCCCTCTCACACAACGCCACGCCACGCCCTGCCGCTGACCGCTCCGATTGAATCATCGCCCCCTCCCCCTTTTGTCATTAACTTCCATTTTTCGTCCAATTTCATCGGTGTGACGTCTCCGAGGGCCGCCGCTGCCGCCGGCGCGCGCGCGCGCGCGTGGTCGAGATTTTATGGGGCGGAGAGCTATGAAAAGTTTTGCAGCGGCCAGTCCCTTTTGGCGTGTTCTCTGTTTCCATTTTGCAGCGCAAGAATGGCAAAGGTCAGGCTGTGTTTGGCGTTCGTGGGAGATGACACAATTACAGAGCGCGCGCGCGCGCGCACACACACACACACACACACACACACACACACACACACACACACACACACACACACACACACACACACACACACCACAAAGCGCCGGCCAGCCGTCCGTCCGTCCGGTCAGCCACGCGGGGAGTATGGAAAGGGGGAGGAGGGGGGGAGACGTTTGCTGCGCGAAGTGATTTAGTGGCCGGCTGAGGGCTTTTTGAGAGGTCAGAGAGCGTCTGGCCGGGTCCCAGCTGATGTGTTGATAAAGTGGCGTGCGGTGGTGTGCCGGGCCGGGCCGGGGAGGAAGGTGGCAGGCCGGAGGTGAGCAGGGCGGACCCTAACGGCCGGAGCACGGCCCCCGCGGCCCCCGCGGCCCCCGCTGCCCCCGCTGCCCCCGCTGCCCCCGCTGCCCCCGCGGCCCCCGCGCTCCACAGGGCGCTGCACATCCGTTACGGTTCCACCCCCGCCCCTCCCTGCCGCCGCCCAGATAGAGGGGCCCTTTGATGATTGCATGGCCGCGGGGCTCCGGCGGGCCCCCACGCCCCATATGAGTGGCCATCACTCACGCCGCCGCCTAGGAGGTGTGGTGGTGTTCGCGTCCGTCCGCGGGAGCCAACACCTATCCCACCACCACCACCACCACCACCACCACGTCGGCGCGAACTAAAAAATGTCGCGCAGAAAAATGTACGCATATGTTCGCGGAGCAATATTTTTTTCGCTCCGGAGCTGCTGCAGTGTTTTCTGGTTCGTTATTATAAGAGCCGTGCGCTGAGCCGGTCCATATCGGGGGGCACGCGAGCCATCGAGGCCCCCGCGCCTCGTACTATCGAGATATCGAATCGACCAGCGTGCCGCCGCCGCCGCCGCCGCCGCTGCTTGTCGGCACCCCCGCCGTAGCATTACTATGATTCTTATTTGATCTGGATGGGATCTCGATGACTCGAGGTCAGTGCGTTGCGAAAAGTGTGTGTTGTTGGGGCGCTATGCGACCGCGTCCTGCGTCCAAGTCTCCCGCGAGGACTCCAGAGGACACACACACACACACGCGCGCGCGCGGCTGCTCGCTAATGAGCTCGGCGCGGAGGGACGCCGTCGGCAACCATACCGACGATGCGGGCCGTGCGGGCGGCGGCAGCAGCTCCTCTGCGTCCGTGATCGTGTGCGCCGCGCGTGTGTGTGCGTGCGTGCGTGCGTGTGCGTGCGTTGTCTTGAATTGCAAACGGACTGAAATCGGCCAGTCTTCGGCTCGGCCTGCCTTTCGGATCGCCTTGCCGCCAGCCCAGCCAGCGCACGGCACGGCGGCGGCGGCGGCGGCGCGAGTCCTGCCTCTGCCTCCTCCTTTGACGGCGGCCGCCCGCAACAAACTGGCGGCTCAGCCTTTGCCTTGCAAACGGGCTGCAGAGAGACAGGGACAGAGATAGAGCGGGGCCCGAGCTCTCCACCCGCGGAATTCTCTCGCAGTTGCGTGACTGTGATTCGGACTTCGTCATTGTATGTGTGCCCCTGTCAGAAACTCGTCGAGGCGCTCTCTCTCTCTCTCTCTCTCTCTCTCTCTCTCTCTCTCTCTCTCTCTCTCTCTCTCTCTCTCTCTCTCTCTCTCTCTCTCTCTCTCTCTCTCTCTCTCTCTCTCTCTCTCTCTCTCTCTCTCTCTCTCTCTCTCTCTCTCTGCTTCGTTTGTCTTTCCCCCTTCATCCATTTTACTCCTCCCCCCACCACCACCACCATCCCCTTGCACGCCCTGATAATCGCACAACCCCTCCCCTTTCCCCCGCGTATGTCTCCCAGCACCACCCCCTCCCCTGACTAACCCCACCGCGTGCGCTGCGCTGCTGCTGCTGCGGCGCGAACGAGAACGCGAAACATACACGGCTTGAAAAGCAGGCGGCGGCGGATTGAATGGATGTCGGTGGGTCCGCGGGCCCGCGGCTCCGCGGCCCGGCGTGTCGTTGAGGAAGGCCTCGGGGCCACGTGACCTGCTCGCGTGTCGTCTGCTGGGGAGGGGAGGGAGTGCGGGATGAGTGGTGGCGGCAGGGGTCGGCCGAAGACGCCGGCCGGCGGACGGACAGACAGACGGACGGACGGACAGACCGGGCAGGCAGGCAGGCAGGCAGGCAGGCGGACGACGCCGAGCAGGAGGAGGAGGAGGAGGAGGTCCCTGTTCTCGGGTCGGGTCGGGATCTCCTCGGGGCCGGGCGGGGATGGGATCATCACATCATCAGAAGCAGCCCGGCCGCTGTGTTGTGTGGTGCGCCGTGTGTGCGTGTGTCGGCCTGGCTCCGCCGACGACGACCACGTCTCCGACGGCCTCCTCGACGGCGACCCCACCGGCGTCCCCGACCGGGGCGGCAGCGAGCTTGTAGTGCAGCGTGCGCGCGCGCGTGTGTGTGTGTATTCGTCGCCATGGTGGACACCCTGACAGCGGCCTTTTTCGCCCCGTGGTGCGCAGATAAGCTGTGGCTGCCCGGCGGTGACGCCCTCCGGTGGCACATCCCCGAGGACTCCCACCACCACCTCCACCACCACCGGAGTCGGGACCGGAGCCGGAGCCGGGAGCGAGACGTCCACGACCTCCAGGACCTCCACGCGGCGGCGGCCCTCCGCGCCAGGATAGCCCTCGGCCACGGTGAGTGAGGACCATGTTTGAGGACCCGTGCTGTGTGTAGGATGGTTGTTGGCAGTCCTGTAAGCCCCGAGTGCAGGCCGGGCTGGCGGCTGGCGGTGCAGACTGGGCAGGCTGAAGAATTATTTTCTTCAATCAAGTCTAATATCTTCTCGGGAAAGATCGATTCCAAGCAAGCCTACGGGTTTTCTTCATCCTAGGCGTGAGGGACTCTGCAGCTGCGCCGTGTGAACACACACGGACACCTAACCCGGCCTGCCTGCCGTAGTTAGCAGAGCCCCTGCACTGCCCCTCCGCGGTGGAGCGGGTGTCGGCGGGTGCTGGTCGCGCTAATGCGTGCATGTAAAAGTGCCGGCCTTATCTAAACTATCGCTCTGCCCGCTGCTGCGCGTTTTAAATAATATGAAAATCCTCGGCTCGCCGGGGTTGCTGCACATATAGCAGCTTCTGCTTGGACATAGCAGCAGCAGCAGCAGCCAGCGTTATATTGCAGAAATGAATGCAAAAGATGTGGCCGCTTTGGCCGACTTGAGTCGTTGTTGTTTCTAGTAGTCATTCCGGAGTCTCTCTCCGGTTCCCGGGCCGGAGAGGCCGGAGGGCCGGTGGCACCTTCACCGCGGCGGCGGCCTGCAGTGGGGCGGGCAGCGCTGTGCTGTGCTGCTTCGCTTATCTCCATCAATTAATTCCATCGGGACGGCTGCGGCGGTCGCCGTTTTAGGCTTTTAAATAACGCGCGATAAAGTAGAACAACGATTCCTCCTCCTCTTTGATGAGAATGTTGCAGTGCGCTTGTTCCCGAATCGGCCGCACGCCGCCGGGAGAGATTTCGTCATTTTGTGTGTGAAGGGTTATGTGTGCACTTAGGCTGGGTACGTGTGCGTTCAGAGGCGTTGCCGGACACGCATGCCCGTGTGCACGCACGCACGCACGCACGCACGCACGCACACGGCCGGGCCCGCGCACGCACTCTCACCCAGCACGCGTGTCGGGTCTGGCGCCGGCCGCGGCCGAAAAAATTACGCTCGAAAAATATATATAAATGGCGACCGCGCGGCGGGCAGCCGTCGAACATGACACGTTTGGTGCACGTGTTAATAAGGCTGGCCATCTCAGCCCGCTGCTGCTGCTGCTGCTGCTGCTTTCACGTGCCGTGTGTTATTAGGATTATTTTTTTTGGCGCGCGGCGCAGGCGAAAGCCACGCCGTGGCGGTCGTTAGTTGAAAATCAAATTTACATAAACAAAAATCTGGCTGAGTGCATCTCGGTATAATTTTTTTTTTTGGTGTGTGTGCCCGAGGACCTTGATTACTGTAGTATCTGCCGTAGGTGGTTACAGTTGCGGCGGCATGTTGTGCAGTCCTGCACACGGTCATCCGCAGAAGCAGTCACACACGCTTCCTTGTCTATCGCCGTCTTCGTTTGTCTTTCTAGATTCCTCTGCTTTACTTTTATTTCTCCCTTCCTAAATGGACGTCCCGCTGCATTCGTGCGTGTGTTATTTCCCTTTCGAAGTATACAAATTAAGACTCGTTGCGCGGGCGGGGCGGGGAGGGGCGGTGTGGTGGTCAGCATGGTCAGTCACGCAGACAGCAGCCGGACTGCAGTGCGACGACTGCATGGGAAGTGAAGTGACGCACACATGTGGATGTGATGTGACCAACGATCTATCCTCCATCTCCTTCATAATACCTCCCCCCCCCCCTCTGGTATTCCAATTTTTTCCCCCCGTATATTACACTTCGAGCAACTTTTTGACATTGCAAATGCAGCAGTATGCAGATTTTTTTTTTTTTTTTTGAAAAATTAATTTTTTAAGCAACATTTTCTCCCGAGGCCAGGGGACGTCGTTTTTGCGGTCTTTTGCGTGTAATGCCGTCATTCATTCATTCATTCATTCATTCATTCATTCATTGTCGCGATGCACCCGTCATTTGCATACACCATCCAGGAGGATGCGATGGGAATTCCGCGCGGCCAAGCGGCGCCGCCGAATAACAATGACCATTTTTTTTTGTCTCTCCCGTTCTTTCCTGTTTTTTTCTTCTTTATATCTCTCTTTTTTTTCGTATTCTTCTATGCGGCACCTGATCGTGTGTGTGTGTGTAGATGTATGTAGATTCCCCTCCCGACCCCGCACGACTCTTCCCATCATCCTCCCGGTCCTCGGGGTCCTCGGGCTCCTCTCCTCTCCTCCCCTCCGCGGCACCGCGGCACCCAAATCATGGGCGATGACTGTGCAAGGCTGCGGGCGGGGCGGGGCGGGCAGTGCATGACGGTGCCGGCGGTCAGTGTATCCCCTGTGCGAGGCTGTGAAGGTCGTGGCCGTGGTGAGGCCAGGGGACCGGAGGCTCCGGAGGGGACGGAGGGGAGGGGACGGACGTCGTGCGGATTAGAATATTGTTTTCGCAGGCGGTGCACCGCGCATTGTCAAAACAGGCCGCCGCCACTGCAGTGTATGCGTGGCCGCCTCGTTTGGTCGCATTAGCGTCGCGTTTTCATCTCACGTGCGAATTAAATAGTTTCTGTGTTGGGATATCCGTCGTAAAACGCGGCGACGAGTGTGTGCTGTGCCGAGCGGTGCGCGGCACGCGAAGGGAGAATGGTGCTGGCGAACTGGATCCGCTGTCCGGTAAGGGGAGCGAGTCCCGTGATGATATCTATATACTCATGGGTGCCGTTCGGCATGGGAGAAGTGGATGTAGGCCCGGGACATGCAGGACCCAATGACTCCGCGTCGGGTTCGATGAAGAAAAAAAAAGTTTCTCTTCTGGTTTCCCGGCTGCTGGCTGGCACTTGGTTGTAGACTTGGCAGACTCGCGCGTGGCGTTCGCGTGTGTGTGTGTGTGTGTGTGTGTGTGTGTGTGTGTGTGTGTGCCGGCACCTTTGCGGCCGCGCCGCTACGTGACCGCCTGAATGGATGGCCGCCGATCACCATGCGCTCCCACCCCGACCGGTCGCTCTTTGCCTCCCCGAAATTTGTCTGCGTGGAGGCCGTCGTCATTATCGGGTCGAGGCCGAAGGCTATGGATGGTCGGGGCCGCTGATCGCCGCCCTGGACCGCAGCACCTCCCCGATCTATGAATAAGGAACGAGCCGGCGGTTGGGGAGGCCTCGGTGTGGCCGCCTCCTGTATCTGACGGGGACCTCTGACGGGGACCTCTGACGGGGACCTCTGACGGAGACCTCTGACGGGACCTCTGACGGGGACCTCTGACGGGGACCTCTGACGGGGACCTCTGACGGGGACCTCTGACGGGGACCTCTGACGGGGACCTCTGACGCGGGGATCTCTCTGACGGACGCCTCGCCGCCACACGTTGACACTCCAGGCAGGTGGCTGGCGTCCGCCCGGGTCCCAGGGCCGGTCGCGCAGGTGCTCTGCCAATAATCCCTCACCTCTGCCCCCACACACGCGCACACACGCGCACACACGCGCGCACACACACGCGCGCGCGTGCGGGGTGTGAAAAGAGGCGCGTGGCGGAGAGGGGTCGACTCGCGTGCCGCCTCAACTCCGGGACGGGACGGAGGGTTGGCGGCGTGCTGCATGAGTGGTGCCGGGGACAGGTAAGTGGCCGGCGGCCTGCAGGGTGGCGGACGGCCGCGGTGCGGCGCGCTCGACTGCAACGCCCCCGCCCTGCCCCTGGCCGCCCTGCCCCTGGCCACGCCGGTGGACCCTCGAGCCCGGTGTACTGTATTTCCATGTCAAAGTGTTTGGTCCGGCCCGGCTGGGCCCGGCCCAACGCAGCGCGCACTCTTCCCTCGCACTGTTTATACTCCTTTATTTCGCGTTTATCGCCGCTCATCGATTATGTATTCGGCCGCTGTCCGAAAGAAACAGTGGGGAAACGTGGGAGGCGACTGCCGAGGCGACTGCCGGACCCTTGCGCACGCTCGTTCGTTCATTCATTCATTCATTCATTCATTGCCTGTTTGCGTTGTTCAAGGGACGCCAAATGATTGAAAATCGGCGGCCTGCGCCCCTTCCGCGTCGGCGCCGCGTTCTCAGAGAAAGGGTCCGCGGGTGCTCGAGTCCCGCGGAGGAGTGCGCAGAGAGAGAGAGAGAGAGAGAGAGAGAGAGAGAGAGAGAGAGAGAGAGAGAGAGAGAGAGAGAGAGAGAGAGAGAGAGTGGCGTGGTGGTGGTCGTGGCGGTCTCGATTGCTATTCAGTCCCCACCGCCACACCGCTGACCCGGACGGCCACAGCCGTAGGCCTGGAGGATACAACGCGCGCGCGCAAATTCCGATCCGCGCGATCGTGCCAAAAGAGAGCGAGCGAGAGAGAAACAGACATGCAGAGAGAGAGAGAGAGAGAGAGAGAGAGAGAGAGAGAGAGAGAGAGAGGGGGAGAGAGACGTGCCTTCCCTTAATCCCCTACTGACCCGTCGGCTTGCATAGTATATATGTATACAGTGTTCCTAGGTCCTACTACTCCCCCTCTTTCCCTCTGCATTTGCACTCCGTTTTCGTGCATAATGCCGCCTGCTGCTGCTGCCGCCGCCGCCGCCTCCGCGCTTGCAACGTAATACGCTGTGGCGATCCATATATTGCAGCGCGACGTCCATCCAGCCGCCTATATGAGCGATGGCAGTGCGTGTACATATGCGTGCATATGTGTTGTGTGTGTGTGTGTGTGTGTGTGCGCGCGCGGGGGACGACGCCGGACGACGGGCGCCGCGTGCGAAATTCGGCGCAGAATATCATTATTACCAAATGAGCTGAGTAGGCGTCGCGCTCCAGGGGGGGGGGGGGGGGGGGTGCTGACCACGCCGCGCACACCACGCACACACACACACACACACACACACACACGTATCTGCAGTTCCATTTGGGCGCAGGCGTGTATGCATGCTATGGGGTCACGTTACGGGCAGGGCCAGGCATAGTAAGGCTCGCGCAAAAGTCCCCGCCGAAGTCTCTTCTTTTTCTTCATCCTCCCTCCTCTCCCTCTCTCTCTCTCTCTCTCTCTCTCTCCTCTCTCTCTATATATACGGGATTCTCGTTGAATTGCAATTCAAATATTTATTAAAGGCCGGCCCCTTGGTGCCCGGGCCGGACTCCGGTCCGCTTGTAGTTCTACTACTCCGGCACTGTTTGTGCTGGCCGCCGTGTTGACCGTTGACCGTGTGTGTGTGTGTGTGTGTGTGTGTGTGTGTGTGTGTGTGTGTGTGTGTACCTTATGTATCGAAACTGGATATTTATTCGCCGGACGCCGGCCGGATATGAGAGGTCCCTGGAAAATGCCCCCGCTGCTGGACGCAGGCAGGCTGACCTCTCCTGCCTTGTTGGTGCTGCGCAGGGACTTGTTGGGGACGACGTGAGTGGCTGCTGCTGCTGCTGCCGCCGCTGCCGCCGCTGTCCTGCGGGCCCGCCACCCGTATTTCCGCTTTTCCACCCGTTTTTCCCCTCCCCTCGCCTCCTTGTGTTTCTCGTAAAATGTAATCGACGGCGTTTTCACGGTGGTTGGGCAGCGGCGGCGGCGGTAGCAGCAGCAGCAGTGGCGGCGGCGGTAGCAGCAGCAGCAGTGGCGGCGGCGGTAGCAGCAGCAGCAGTGGCAGCGGCCAGCCTCACCGCCCGCCCTCCAGCCTGACCCGGCCCGGACAGATGGGGGTAGCGCACAACACTCCAGTAATGTATGCAGCGCCCGGCCCGGCCGGCAGGGGGTGGGATGGGGGTGGCACACTGGCCAGCTGCCCGCCGCCGCCACCGCCGCTGCTGCAGTGCGAGGGCGCTGCGAGGCGGCCCGGACCTCGGGTGCATCTCTCTCTCTCTCTCTCTCTCTCTCTCTCTCTCTCTCTCTCTCTCTCTCTCTCTCTCTCTCTCTCTCTCTCTCTCTCTCACTCGCGGCTAGTCAGTGTCTGCTCATCCCCCGGGCCGGCTGGGTCCATGCTGCTGCTGCTGCTGCTGCTGCTGCTGCTGCTGCTGCGTGCGGCCCCATCACGGCCCCGTGCAGGTAGGCAACCCGCTGCGGCGGCGTGCGCTGCGGGACTGCAGGCCGCTTGTGGACGGGGGCTCTGCGGCTGCCCGGCAGGCAAGTGTCACCTCCGTTCTGTGTCTCTCTCGCTCTCTCGGCGCGGAAATGAGCTGAAATAAATGTGAGGGGGCTCGGGGTGGGGATGGAGGCCACGCCAGTTCCATATTTCTCGCTCTCCTCTTTCGGCCCCCCACTCCTTCCCCTCGGTAGTAATTTCTCCCGCTTCCCTCTTTCTGCTATGATTCCGCTGCTAACTGGCTTGTTGTCATCGTCGAATTTCATTAGGAGCTCACCCAGGCGCGCTAACTGCGATTTGTGCGTGTGTCTGTGCGCGTGCGTGTGTGTGTGGAGTGCCGCCTGTCATGCGAGAGCATCCCATTGATTGCAGTCTAATTGTAGTAAATGAAAACACAACGCGGCCCACTTTGTCCGAAAAATAATAATGATGCAATTACACTTTAGAAGACAACTTCGGAAACTTCAAATTTCGGTTGTCGTCGAAAGCCCTCTCTGTATGAATTTTCTGAAAGGCGTATCGGGCTTTCCTACATTAATCGTCGTGCTGAGCACGGAAGGGAACGGCGGCCGGGAATGTGTGATGGATGCTTTCGACCCTCCTGGGGCCGATTTGATTTCCTGTTCCCTCTTTGTTTCTCTCTCTCTCTCTCTCTCTCTCTCTCCTTTAATAATAATTCCCGCGCCAAGGCCCCCCCCTCCTCCTCCTCTTTTCTCTCTCTCTCTCTCTCTCTCTCTCTCTCTCTCTCTCTCTCTCTCTCTCTCTCTCTCTCTCTCTCTCTCTCTCTCTCTCCTGACGTCTGCAAATGTCATAATAGCGCTGCTCTCTCGAAGCATGAGTCATTAGTTCCGATTTCTCAAACCGTCGTGCCTCTGCTCGGGAAATAACAAGATAAGAGGGAGGAGGAGGAGGAGGTGGAGGTAGCGCGGACGCCGACGGCCCCCGCTGGCGGCACCGCCTCGGGCACAACTCCCCTCCTACGTGTTTTCGGGGGTGGGAAATAATGATGGTCCCTAATTCTCGTGGCTTTCTGCGAACGAGATGGGCCCCGGCCGCCCCCGGCCGCCCCCTGCCGCCCCCGGTCGCCTCCGGTCGCCCCCGGCCTCGCCGGGCGCCGAAGCCTCTGGCGCCGACCTTCTGCCCCTTTTGCCTTCTGCTTCCCCGCACCTCTTTCCTCTGCTCCTCGCAATAGCGCTGCCGCTGCTGCTGCTGTTTCAGCTTTTATTACTTTTCCGTTAATTACGATAAATTGAGCAGAACAAATTTAATGTCGCCACTCGAGCCGCTCTACCTCCTAGCCTTTTATAAATCACGCGACCGCGGCCAATACCGCCGTGTTCCTTACACCCGCGCTAAACCGCCCCGTCTCTCTCTCTCTCTCTCTCTCTCTCTCTCTCTCTCTCTCTCTCTCTCTCTCTCTCTCTCTCTCTCTCTCTCTCTCTCTCTCTCTCTCTCTCTCTCTCTCGCTCCAATTTGCGCTCGTGCCACCTTCCTTTTTTTCTTCTTCTCGAGCTGTTGTGTTTCTTGGTACGTATTGCAGAGTTGCAGAGTTGCTGCTTGGTGGCAATATAATCAGGAGGAGAGAGGGTCAGAGAGAGAGAGAGAGAGAGACAGACAGAGAGAGACAGAGAGGTTGTCTCTGTACTGTATACGCCTCCGGTGGTGCACCTGCCGTGCAAGGGTACTATACCACTACTACCACTACTATACATGATCAGAAGCAACCTCTCTCTCTCTCTCTGTCTCTTTCGCATGCTGTGTGGGGTCGCATCATGAGAGCGACAAAGACGGCGCCATACTCGCGGCGAGCGCACGCGTGTGACACCGTGCACGGCACTGACCTGGATCACCGAGGCGACAACAAGCGATGCGCGCGGCACGGCCGGGGCACGGCAGCCTCCAGACGCCTCCAGGCAGGCGTCATCGCCAGGGTCGGGGACGTCGTCAATCGGCATAAGGCACTGCTGTATAATGGGACGAGCACATGTGCTCCTGTCTGCTGCCGCCCGCAGGCTGCACGGGCTGCACAGAGCAGCGGAGAGCAGCCATCAGTGATATTTCAGACCGCCGCTGCAACACGGATCACTCGGGAGGACGGCTGCGGTGGCAGCGGCGGTGCACTCTGAATGCCAACTACTACTGCGGTGGCCTGCTGCTGCTGCTGCTGCTGCGGCGGCGGCGGCAGTCCGAGTGTGTGCGTGTATGCGCGCGCATTGCTTCATTGGCACTAATTCAGCGGATGCGAAAAATGGCTGGTCGTTGCTGAGAGAGAGAGAGAGAGAGAGAGAGAGAGAGAGAGAGAGAGAGAGAGAGAGAGAGAGAGAGAGAGAGAGAGAGAGCCTGCTCAAGGGATGAGCGGGAAATGTTTCTCTGCTGCTGCTGCTGCGGCTGCTGCTGCTCCTTCCCATCCAACATCATCGCCATCGGCCACCTCCAATTAGTTTGTTCGCTCCTCCACTCCAGGAAAACGGTCGGCGCGCGCTGCTCCCTTCTTGTGATCCGCGGCGCGCGAACAAGTGATTTCGTGGGGTCGGAGGGTCCTGTCGGGTTCCTGGCCGGGTCCTGGCCGGGTCCTGGCCGGCCCAGGTCCTGGTGCGGGCGCCGTGCTGCCGCCGTCAGAAGGCAGAGGCCGATGACGCGGCGGCTGCCTATTGTCTTGTTGGGCCGAGCGCAGCCCAGCGCGGCCAGAGGCCCGTGCATACCAGCCGCCCTTAATTACGGTCAGATCCACTGCGGAGGACCCCCATTCCGGACGTGTGGGAAATATATAGTATATCGTGTGTGTGTGTGTGTGTGTGTGTGTGTGTGTGTGTGTGTGTGTGTGTGGATCGTTTATTTGGGCGGTTTTGTGTGGAATGGAGTGCTGACGTTCTGCACCAGAGCGGGTGCCTGGCGGGCGGGAGGCACGTCGCAGAACGTCGCAGGACGGCGTCGGCGGCGACTCTCTTGACAGACAGACGGACGCGCAGCCGCGGGCCCAGCAGCCAGTTTGATGTGGATCTGTCCCGTGGGTGATGGATACGTCTGCGGGCCGCTGTGCGCGGTCAAGCCCCTGCCCTGCCCTGCCCTGCCCCTGGGCCCTTTCAAAGACGCCGCCATCCCCTGCTCTTGTCCTTGATGGCTGCTCTGCGCGCCGCCGCTATTTTTTTTTTTCTTCTTTTTTTTTACTGCCATTTAAGACATTTGCATGTTTCGTCGATTTCCCTGCTCTCTCTCTCTCTCTCTCTCTCTCTCTCTCTCTCTCTCTCTCTCTCTCTCTCTCTCTCTCTCTCTCTCTCGCTCTCTTTTTGCGAGCTGTGCGTTCGGCGTAAACCACGACGGCGCACTGCTTTGCGGAGAGCCCGGCCGGCCCGGCCCGGTCGGCGGGCCCAAAGCAGATGCGCGTCCACGTTTTTGCTGCAACCGCCTTCCTCGGCACCGCCCGCCCCGCTCCGCCTGACCTGGTGTGTTGTAGTCGTCGGCGCAGACAGAAGTTATCACCGCACACACACACACACACACACACACACACACACACACACACACACACACACACACACACACACATGACTTCCTCCCGTACCGTGCCCAGTAGCACCGCCACCAGCCCTAACAGCAGCAGGCAGCAGCAGCAGCGGTAGCAGCAGCAGCAGCAGCGGTATATAATTTGTCGATGTAATTAATTTTCGCCAGTTTCCAACGGTCCCGGGCTTTTGCTGCGGAAGGGGGCCCACCACCGCCACCGGCGGCCGCCGGGGGTGACATAAAGATGTGGTTAATTGGCTGTCGGTTGCACCAGCAGTGCTGCCACCACGACCACCACCACTGCTGCCGCCGCCGTCTCCGCGTGCCGCCCTTGGTTTGCCGCCTCGGTTGGCGTGGCCGTGGGGCGCGCGGAGTTGGTAGCCCTGGACCCGATTATAAATTATTTTTTGTGCGAGTTGCGGGTCTTGGGGAGGAGGGGGCGTTTGGAACTTGGTTTTGCCGCGGATTGCCCGGACTGTCGGCCGTGCAGGAGAGGGTCATGAGCACGGCCAGCACTGGGGGCGGGGGACTCCGGGGGCTCCGGGGGACTCCGGGGGGGCGCCGGGGGAACCGCGTGACCGCACCCAATCGGCCCGAGACCCAGCCGTGGTTAGTTATTCATACCTCTCTCTCTCTCTCTCTCTCTCTCTCTCTCTCTCTCTCTCTCTCTCTCTCTCTCTCTCTCTCTCTCTCTCTCTCTCTCTCTCTCTCTCTCATCCCGCGATACCCGTAACTTCGTGTCGTCATCGTCGTGTGTCTCTGAGGCGATCTATCAATAGCCTCCCTTTATTATTGTCGTTTTTGTTAATTATCGCGAGGCACGGCCTTATGAAAGAGCGGCCGGGGATGTTATATGCAGCCATAAAACGAGAGCGAGAGTCCCTGTGTGGCGGCGGTATGGGGCCCAGCCGTGGCCCCGCTGCCGCGCCGGGGGCCTCGGACCCGGGCCGGACCCGGTCTGGACCCGGCCAGGACCTCGGCGTCGTCGATCACGGTCCGAGTGGCCGCGGCTCTGCCCCCTTTTTTCTCCCTTCCAATTTCAATGTGCGTGACTGAGGTGAAATTTAGTACACGGCGCGGCCGCGCGCGCTGCCGGCGTGCCCCCGGATTGCATATCGGGGAGGTGCAGTAGTATTTTCGGCGGCGGCGAGCACGGCAGCGGCAGCGGCCCCCTAGGGGGTCGCCTCGCCCCTCCAGAGCCGGCCGGGCCCCCTCTCCGCCCGGAGGCCGTCCCGGACACCGTCGCGGTGACACCGGCAGCGCCTGCACTGCTGCACTGCTTGATGGGCTCGGCGTATGCACGGGGACAACGCTCGTCATCTTCGTAATAACTACTTGGCAAGGCCCTGATGCCCTTATTAATTTTTTTGTGCGATTGTTTTTTCTTCTTCTCTTCCTTGCCCTCTCCGCCCGGCTGTCATGCGCGCATGCGCGTTACGCGATGATGACTCAATCCCCGTCTCACTCGCTCCCCCGCTCGCTCGCACCCGCTCTGCCTGCCTGCCGTGTCGTACGGCCGTACATGCAGGCTCTGTTTGGTGTCATTTGAATAATGCAGGGGAACGTGGCAGGCTAACCAGCCTCATCCTTCCTCCGTGCCGCGCCGTGCCGCGCCGTGCCGCGCCGTGCCGCGCCGTGCGCCGCTGATGGTGCCAAAGTACAAATTGCAGGCGGGCAGACCAGAGCCGCCGACTGCCGCCGCGGCGCTGCTCCAAACCCATTTACTCGCCTCGTCGTGCGCTGGATGGGGGTAAATGAGACATTTGCATGTCGGGCGGCCACACACACACACACACACACACACACACACAAGTGCAGGCCGCCGCGGGCCCTCAAGGTGTTGCACTAATTAAATTATCAAGCAGGTAGGATCGTTTGTGTGTGCGGGGATGCAAAATGACGACGGTTCGGCGGCTCTCTCCCTCCCCTCCCCCCCCCTCCCGCCCGCCCGCCGCGTCCACTTTGTCCTCCCTCCTCCCTCCCGCCCCTCGCTTCCCGCATCGCGGCACGACCAGACTCTGATGATTAGCAAATTGTCCGCAATGGCTGCATGCAAAGCTCATACCGCTGGCCAGAGGACAGCGCTCCGGTCCCGTGTGCAGCCGGCGAATCGAATGACGGGGAACGGGCGCGCTGCCGCCGCCGCCGCCGCCGCCGCCGCCGCCACCGCCGGCCGCCGGAAGCAAGAACAGGTACCATTTCCGGCCAGAGGTATTCGCGCGCGCTCCCCGGCGACATCGTGTAGGGCATGATACGCCAGGGCGGCCCCGAGGAGCCGACGGCGGCAGCTGTGCGCGCTGGAGGTCGGCGGCGGCGGCGCACGGCCAGAGCCGGAGTTCATGTATCGACTCGTAATCTGTCGATTCCCGGAGCATATAAAATCCTTTCTGCTGCGGGCGCTGGTCGTGCGCGCGCGCGTGTGTGTGTGTGTGTGTGCGTGTGTGTGTGCGTGTTTCAAAGCCTGCCCCCAAGACGAAGAGCAAACTACACGTGGGCAGCCGTGCCGCCGGAGGATCGATCCCGGGCCACTCCCGCGCTGCCGGTCCCCGAGGCCGAGGTGCCCGAGGGGGTAGCTTCGGATAGAATGGTCTCGCTCCACACCTTTGTCGTCGAGCTTTTTTTTTTTTTTTATTTTTCCGGAGGTGTGTGCAGTTTTTTTTTTTTTTTTTTTTTTGTCCGCTGCGGCATCGCCGTGTGCTCACCTCGCGCTGGCAATAAGCCTTTGTCGCCAGTGCAGAAGGGGCCCGGCTCTGCTCGTTGGCGGATGACATCTGCTGGCTGAGGTGAGGTGAGGACGGGTAACCCTCGGGTAACCCTCGGGTAACCGGTGCCCCGGTGCCCTGCCCGGGGGGACACCGGGTGGGGGCGACCCGCACTTACCGCAGAGAGCAGCCACGGCCTTGCGGCCCGAGCCGGTGGGCTCCGGCGGCCCGGAGCCGGGGACGGAGCCTCCGGGCCCCTCGGCCGTGGCCAAAAGTGCCCGAGCGCCGACTCTGTCGTGTCACTCGACCAGGTGCCGCGGGTTCGAATCCCGCACAGATACTTTGCGGCATTTTCCGGAAGCACGTCGCCTCTCGGTGTGTTGTGTGTGTGTGTGTGTGTGTGTGTGTGTGTGTGTGTGTGTGTGAAATTCCGGCCCCACCCCGCGCTGTGCGGCATAAAGAAAGGATAAAAACGGACGGAAATAATAGTTTAAAAAATTCCAGCGCTTACAGCACTGAGTCGCCCTCGTGAACTGAACGATGAGTGTTGATAATAGTTTGCTAGTCACAATTTGGAAATTTAAGAGAAAAAAATCATAAAGGAAAAACGGAAAGTTCTGACATTCGAACCGGCGACGCGCCGCACGGTGAACCGCTGTATTAGACCGCGCGACCAAACCGACATTGTTACTTGGGTTTGCGTGGCGGACCATCACAAGCCACGGTCGCGTTGGGAGGCACCAACCAGAGCGCAGACCAATGCGAATATGGATCCAAGTTGGCGACGATAGGTCTCCTCATTGAACAGGGGACGACTCTAAAATAAATCGGATTTGATGTGATCACATGCCCAATGGTGGACTCTTGCAGATTGGTTACGTCTCCTTTTCTTAAATGTACTGGAATTCTTTTTTTAAGTATATTGGTACAATTGTTTTAGATTCTCCGCCCACTCCGTCTCGCTCCGTGCGATGCCAATATGTCATTTTGAAACACTAAGCAGCCATGCTGAGATGATTTACATTCTGTTAATTTGCAGTTAGTTACCAAGGGTTCAATTATATCGTATGATAAAAAAGATGTTATCGGGCTCAAAAAAAAAAAAAGGAGACAGACGCGAACGGAACGTCCTGGGCCACAAAAGCGCAGCGCGCGCAGGGGATGAACGGATGCCGCGTGTCGATGTTGACGTTGGTGGGAGAGAGAGAGAGAGAGAGAGAGGTGGAGGGAGGGAGGGAGGGAGGTGTGGTGCACGCGTGGCCGGCACACGCGGGCCGCGGGCCGGTAGACCCTGGGGGGACCTGAGGGGACCTCTGTCGCTGTCTCTGTCCCTCCCGTGCACCGGCCTGACCCCCACCCCGTGCCACCGCATGAACCCCTTCCCGTACCGGACCCCGCCCGAGGCGTCTTATTTACCTTTGCGCCCGTCCGTACCGGGGGATTGGGCTGGATGGATGCGTTACCTGGAAACGTTCACGTCGTCATCTCTGCGGAGGCAATAACAGATTCAGATTAGGCTTTATGCGCCCGGCGTCCCGGCGTCCGCCGCGCGGGCGGGACGGCGAATGTGAATGCGACGTCGTCGTCGTATCTTTGTTGTGAGAAGGTCGAGCTCGCGAGCGAGAGAAAGAAAACCTTTTGCCCGGCCGCAGGCCGCCGCGCCGCAGCGACGTAATCTGCTAGGCGGGGTAATGCCGCAATGAAAAATATTAAAAAGTAGAGCCTCGTTTTTCTCCTTTTCTCTCTCTTTCTCTCTCTCTCTTTTAGATCCCAACGGCGTGGAGGCGACACGGTGCATGTCGAATGTGTTGCTAACGACCGCCGAGGTGGATGCTAATTAATAGTGAGCTCGGCGGGGCGGCAGGCGGCAGGGCAGGGCACCTGTGGCAGCCCGAGCAGCCGCGTACTACTCCGTCTCCCACCACTGAAATTTTCATACCCGTGTTTCTGTATCGTTATTGAATTCCGTGTTTGTTTTTTTCTTGTTGCTTGCAGATCGGCTGGCCAATGGCGACGCCGCCAGCGACGACGAGGACCGGAGCGCCGGCGGCAGCGACGCGGGTGACGACGTCCTCCAGCTCGTCCAGGACGAGGACTCGAGGGACTCGAACCGGAGGACGGATGTGAGTACCAAGGCGTCCGCTCGGCGTTATAAGACGCACAGCGCCGTGCCGTATGCAGGCAGCGAGCCAAAGGGCAGCGCAGTGATAGCATCGGCCCGACGTAATCACCGTAACAGCGAGGGGCGGGCCGGGCGGGCGAGGCGACCCCTGCATAGTGTGAGTCGAGTGGCCGGTGAGGCAATCGTGGGCCATCGGCGCGAGAGCGGAGCGGGGGACGTGTCGTGGGGGACACATTGTGTGCACGGGCACCGGGGCAGTGTGGGACTGCGGCCACTGCGACCGGCGGCTTCCGGCCGGGCCACGCCACGCCACGCCATTCCGCGAGGCGCGCGTGGGCGTTTGAGTGCGTTTCGCAGCGGGCCGGGGCGGGGGGCACCAGCGGGCACACTTGGGCCTGCCTCTGCCTCTGCCTTCTGCCTGCACAAGTGCGCCGCGCGTTCCTTTCGAGGCAGGCGGGAGACTTTGGCAACAAACGGGCGAGTGAGTGGCCCTGGGGAGGGAAGGGCCGCACCGGACCGGACAAGACGAATGGCAGGGAGACCGGACCGTGGCGATCGCCGGCGTCCTCCGTCGGGATTAAAATATCCGCTGCCGGCCGGGGGTGGCCCACAGGGGTGTGCGGGGCCGAGCGCTCTGGCCGAGTCCCGCCTCCCTTATTTATGGGCCGGATTATACCTCGCAGCCGCGCGCCGTGTGATAAGTGCACAGTGCAGTGTGGTCCAGGCGCCGGTGGATTGAATCGGAGAAAGGGTTGCAGCCTCATTCACAGGGGCATTCCGATGAGGGCCGACAAAGGGGCGCCGTCAAGGACTTTGGGGGACGAAAGGGTCGGAGGACGGAGGGGAAGGGTGGCGCCCGCTGGCGCCCGCTGGCGCCGCGGCCCCTGCTGCCCCGCGCTCCGTGGTGGTGATAGCCCCCGCTGGGTCCCGCTGGGCCTCGACCCGATGGGTCGCGCTGCCCGCTGCGCGCGCCGGGGCCGGCGGCCGGGGCTGACGGGGGCCTCGTAGAGTGGCCCGGATGCCTCCCTCCCGCAGGGCGTCCAATTGAATTTCCCCGCTAATATGGAGATGTCCCCCTCGGCCGCCCGCCGCGTGGGAGGGGCGATAAAAGTGGCGCTGACAAACCACTTGATAAATAAAGTTTGTCGGCGTCACCTGTTGCGACAACAGGCCGATTCGCTGTTATAGCGTTGTTTTTTCCCTCGCTGTTTCAGGGGGACTCGCCCGCCGTGACGCGGGGACCCGGGCTGCCCAGCAGGCCTTCCACCTCGCCGTCGTCCGGCATCAGCAGTCACGTGACGTCGTCGGCGGGGGCGTCGCTGGGCGGCAGCCCCGCCACCGGGGCCCCACAGCCCAGCCCCAACCTGAGTGCCATCGCCGCCCTGCAGGCCGGCCAGCTGTCCCAGATGATGGGGCTCAACCCTCAGAGCCAGCTCCTGCTGCAGAGTCAGCTGGCCGGAGCGGCCGGCGCGGGCCTGCCGGCGTCCCTAGCGGGCCTCGCGCCCCAGGAGCTCCAGGCCGTGCAGCAGCAGCTGCAGCAGCACCACCAGCAGCTCCTGCAGCAGCTCCTGCTCTTCCAGCAGGCCAGCGGTGGCCCCCAGATGCCGGCGCAGGCGCAGTTCTTCCTGCAGAATCAGGTGCAGCAGTCGGTGCAGCAGTCGGTGGCGCAGGCGGCGCAGCAGCTGCAGCAGCTGCAGAAGCAGGGCGCCGTGTCGCCGCCGGCCCGCCTCAGCTCGTCGTCGTCGGCACGGTCCTCGGCGTCGTCGGCGGCCCGTGACTCGGACGCGTCGGCCAGGGACAGCCCGCCGTCAGCCGCCACCCTCCAGCAGCTGCGGGCACAGCTGCGCGGCCAGCTCGGGGGCGGCATGCCGGGCCAGATGACCCCGCTGGCCAGCAAGCAGCCCCAGCCCCGCGCGCTGGAGCCGGCGCTGGAGGAGACGACCGACCTGGAGGAGCTGGAGCAGTTCGCCAAGGCCTTCAAGCAGCGGAGAATAAAGCTCGGTAAGTTGCGGATCGGATTATGCCCGTGCTCTTTGTTTCCACCGAGGCCATGTTCGCTAACAGAGACATTGCCTCCCCTTTCTAGGCTTCACCCAGGGTGACGTCGGGCTCGCGATGGGCAAGCTCTACGGCAACGACTTCTCCCAGACCACCATCTCGAGGTTCGAGGCGCTCAACCTGTCGTTCAAGAACATGTGCAAGCTCAAGCCGCTGCTGCAGAAGTGGCTCGAGGACGCCGACAGCACGATGGCCAACCCGAACTCGCTCAATAACCCGCTGACCACCCCGGAGGCCATCGGCAGGCGGCGGAAGAAGAGGACGTCCATCGAGACCAACGTGAGAGTGGCCCTGGAGAAGGGCTTCATGGCCAACCCCAAGCCCACGTCGGAGGAGATCTCCATGCTGGCGGACAGCCTGGGCATGGAGAAGGAGGTGGTGCGAGTCTGGTTCTGCAACAGGTGAGGGGCCTTCGTGAAAGCCGAGTGATGTGTGCCGCGCTCCGTCCGCCCTGCTTCCACGTCTAATCACAACTGCGTTTGTTGCAGGCGCCAGAAGGAGAAGAGAATCAAGCTTGACGCTCCCGGCATGGAAGGTTCCCAGCAGGACTACCCCCTGGACCTCCTCCAGCCCAGCCGCGAGCGGGAGCTCCAGTCCTCCAGCCCTGCAAGCTCAGTCGGCCGGGACATGGTCAGATAGCCGGAGGCGTCCGGAGGGCCTGGCGATGTCCTCGCCGCCCGGACGGTCCGGACACACCCCCACCCCCACACGCCCCTCAGCATACCCAGCTACCTGCCCTCCACATATCGAATGGCGGGGCCACCGCCCGGCGCCTCGACAGTCATGGCTGGACGAAGCCCCGCCAACTAAAGTTCCTCTCCACAGTACCAAATAGGGATCATGTGTTTTTAACGTTAGTTGTCCACTAGTTAGCGCGTTAGCCGCCCAGAGTGCGCGGCCCTCGCGGCCCTCCGGCGGCCACCCCCCTCCCCTCTCCCTCTCGTCGAGCGCAGAGAGGCCCTTGATCTCGCTCGCCCTGTAGGCGCCTCTCTCGCCCCGCACCACCCCTCCATCCCCTACCGCGCGCCCCGCCCGCCCCGCGCCGACGGCGAGTCTAAATGGACTCCCCTCTGCCGGGGTGGGCGAGGCCCCGCAGCATCCCCTCCCCGCGGGCCGTCAGGAGGACCTTGCGGGCCTTGCTGGCTGGCAAGTGTTTGATGTTAACCCGTATTTACTTCATCTGCGTTCTTGTCTGTTGTATACCCACCCCGTTTTCGACATGGTGTCGCCTGAGTAAGAAATGTGATTGTACTCTTTTATCGGCCATAGCTGACGTACCCTCCTGTTATTTTTCGGAATTTTCAGTAAGGCGACCTCTTGCAAAAGGTTCAGATACGATACTACATAACTTTAGAATAATGTGACGTTATATGTTTTCAACTTTCAAGTTGTCATATCTGTTGTGATCTTGAGCGTGGGGAGAGCCCGTGAGTTGGGAAATGTCTCTAGTTGTATGACTGATTTGTTGTTTTCATATGTTTATTACTGATAGTGCTATTATTACTGTTTTTCTTTTATCGTTTTGTGAAACTAAGGGCCCTAAGTACACATTCGTGATTGATCTGTGTATACTGTATTTTAAGAGAATGATAAATGCCTTTGCCATTGTCATTGTATGTTCGAATGTAAAACCAAAGTTTACCTAAAATGTATACCTCATTCATTTTAAAGTACATGTTCTGCTTGCGAACTATTTTAAGACTGCATTGTAACCTATAGTTCGTCATCTATATATACGATTAAATTTCACAATCGATAAGATTTTGATGATTTTCAGGCACAGTCTAATGTTTAAAAACAAACGAAGTGTTGCCACCTACAACAAGGTAGGGGTGTTCTTCCAGTACAGAGAACAGCTAAAAAAATCATTTCGAATATTATATTTAAAGTTTCTAAATTGTCTCAAAATTTCTCTTAAAATCAGATGTGTTGGGTTGTTTGTTGCCTAAGGCATCAACAGGATACCTTGAAACAAAATACGACTTATTGTTTGTTTATGTTCTTTATGTTAGCAGAAATCTCATTAAAAAATAAAGACAAGAGTTAGAAATTTTATGTATAGTGCAATTGAATCTGTGTACATGATTTGTATATGTGATATTTTAATGTTTGAGACAATCTGTCTCTAGCTATACGCATTTTATTTGGTCATTTAGAAAATTTTTATTTAAATTATATTTCTGGTAAGAATGTACGGTATATTTGTTCCTACCTCCTGAAGTTGTTGCTGCAACTGGTTATCAGCAGAGCAGCAGGAACTCTCAAAGTACAGGGTAACAAAGTCATTATATACGTATGTATATGTATGTGTGTATGTAACTGTATGTACTGTATGTAATGTATGTATTATCGGTGTGGCCATGCGTTTTGTGTTAAATAGGTCCTTTAAAATGTAGAGAATGCGAGGCTCATTTCTACTGTACTTTTGTTTTGAAAATTGAACAAATACATGCCCTTGATTATTCATCAGTTGTATGAATGTTATTAAGAATCCCCGATGAACTCCTCTCCAATATTTGGATAAAACATCGCCTAGTAAGCGTTAACAGGCACTGCACATGACCTTCAGCCTGTAAGTAGGCGAAAAGCACAACCCACCTACGTTCCCTTACGCCTCGCCTGAATCGTGGCTGATTTAGAAGTGAGAGTGGTGATCATTTTCCGGTGCAGGAAGGAGGAACATGAATTACACGAAAGCAAAGAACGATTAAATATTAAAATAACATTTTATAGCCCTGTATTCCTGATATACAGACACGGGAAACAGAACTCGCCTTCAACCAAGGCTCAACATATCCTTGAGTGGCTATGTAATACTACCGATCTACAAAAACAATGTTTGTGCACAAAGTGCCAGTACATACTCGATTTTATTCTTGTTGAGAACATACGTTCTCTGTATCGATTAGAAATCAAAACGTGAAAAACACATTCGTGGCATCCGAATCGTTCACCAATAGATTCCTATCAGCTTCAATGTCGCTCACATTCGGCACCTTATCTATAACACCCTATACATTTAAAGTACTGCAAATACCTATACTCGTTCCTGTTGTACGCTCCGCTATGACTTCTCTGGATACTTAGCAAACAATCTCAGTTTGCAACACTCGTCCGAAATGTGGTCAATTTAGGGCATTGAAATTGACAAGAGTCACAAATTGAACGAACTTTTCTCAGTATTTTGATATGACTTGACATCAGACAGGAGGTATCACGTTAGTTAAAAGCTTGTATGTTCTTCCAAATCACAAGTACATTATGGTATACATAAACATACATATACGTAATCTAATCGAAATTTAAAGGTAGGTAGGTATCATTGTTAAAAGTCCGTTAAACTACGACAATGAACACAATAAATTCATCACAAATAAAATATCCGCTCTCTTCAAAATGTCTTATGATTACAATGATTATTTTTTACACCACAGAGAAGAGTTAAAGATTCAAATAAGTACAGATTCTATGTCCATCGGAAATATTAAGTTTAAAACCAGGGGGATACAGGTACAGGAATAGTACTGTAGGCTTTCCAGACAAAATTAACACATCCCGAATACAAATGATGAGCAAACGCAAAATTACATTTTTGTCGCAGCCTCCGGGTTAGCGTTTGGCCGAGGGCTGCGTAAACGCTGCTATTGTAGGACGAGTACCTACTTAAATCATTTACCACAAAACCTGATAAAAGGAAATGTCATTGCCGAGGTCCTGGCCATTTCGATATGTTTTCATATTTACTGGTAAATACGTTTTAATATTTTTTATAATTCCGAATAACGTCGATACTGATATGTGGAATTGCTGGCGTCAGAAAACACGTCTGAACTCAGGAACTCCGCAAACGACTTTCCATTTCTCACATTCATATAATCACAAATAAAAACTTTTGGTCAGTCAGCTAACACTCGTATACCAGTTTCGGCACAATCGTATACAGGTAAAAGTTCTTTTAACGTCTGGAAGACTCGAACAACAATAATTGCAAAAGGTGTCGTGGACTTAGGAGCAATCATAAAATAACAAACTTTATTCGTATAAAGATATTCATTTTGGTATACGCCGATAACGTGTGAGGTCATGGAGCCCTCTGCGAGTGAATCAGACTAAGAACACGTCTCCGAGGGTGTAACCGTCGAACTCCCACAAAGCAGTTTCACAAGACTCTCACGCATACATGCTACAATAAATAATTTCGTTTCCGAGATGTTGCACATCCTTTGGCTCTAAGGAATTTTCTTTTTCTTGACTAGAATACCTCTGAGGGACGGATTAGTATGCCCACGCTGTGTGATTACGCATGAACTAAAACAACAAAACTTGCCGGTGAGTGCGTACCGCTCCGACGCCGCAAAGAAGACACAAACACGCGGGGCCAAGTATACATGAAAACATCAGCTACACTGTAACACAAAGAAACACGGGCTGCCGGTGTCCTGCGCCAGTCCGCCGCCAGCGCTCGGCAGCGGGTCCCGCCGGCGTCCTCACGGAGACTGTCCTCCCCACGACGGCGTCATAGGTGCGCCCCCGAGGCCCCCGGGGGTCATCCCAGGCCCCGGGCGGTGCTGTGCGTCACTCGGATCGGAGGCCGGCGCCGGGGGAGCCAGTCCTTGGGGGGCTGCACCGGAGGGGGCTGTAGCTTCCGGCGGGTGATGGTGGCCCCCCTGGGCCCCCTGGCCCCCCGGAGCCCCCTGGGCCGGAGCGCGTCGGGGAGTATCCACCCGGTGGCATGTTCCCCAGGGTCGGTGGTGGGCTGTAGGCGCCAGGGGACGGGCTGTAGCAGGCGCCCAGGGGTGGGCTGTGGGCGCCCCGAGGTGGGCTGCCGAAGGCGCGGGGTGGGACGACCAGGGAGAGGGGCCCGCCCCCGCTGAAGAGAGGGTTGGGGGCGGCGGAGGGAGATGGAGGGCCGCCGCCGCCGAGCCCGGGCGGGGGGCTTCCGCCCACGGACGAGTTGGGGGGCGGGTTGATGCGCTTTTCCTTTTGTCGCCTGCAACAACAGATGCCCACCGGCTAGGTTACATGGCAGAAGAGGCTCTTGACGGACCGCGGCCACGCCGTACAGTTACAGCAGAGCACAGCAGAGCTAGCAGCGCTGCACGGCACGGCGCGGCGCGGAGAGGACGGGACGCGCGGACCATCCTTGTCCGCTCCAAATACAGCGCGCCGCTTGCTATTCCGCGGCGCGCCGCCACGCACCGCCACGCCGCGGGATGCTCGCGGAGGCTGCTGGCTCGGGTCGGCGGCGGCGGCGGCGGCAGCGGCGGTGGCGGCTGCGGTCCGCGGTGCGTGATTCTTCATAAATCTGGTGACAGCTCTCCGACGGCTCGGCTCGGCTCGGACGGCTCGGACGGCCTGCGAGCGAGCAGCACGTAGCCGCCCCGCGAACCCCCGGCCAGTTATGGCGCTACAGTTCTGCGTGCGGCCGAGGAAGGGAAACAGGGGGAAGAGACGAGAAGAGAGAGAAGAGGGCGTTGCGCAAACAACAACAAGGCCAATAAAAAAAAATACGAAAACGGTGACTGCGGACGACGAGAAGGAGGATGATTATGATGATGAAAGCGCGCGTTTTTAGCGAAATAAGAGACGGATCTACAGACAAGCGCTCCGGCGGGGCGGACAGCAAGACACTACGCAGAACGAATGGCAGCTGCAGAGAACAAAGCAGGGCTGTTCATCTAGATCGGGAGGACATGCTCTGCCCTCAACTACACTACTCACGCGTCACACCACGCGGACCCGGCAGCTAGCACGACATTTCCCGTGGCCCGTCTGAATTTTGATAATCCGCGCTGTGGAATACAAAACTGAGGAAACAGCGTCCAATATGGCGTGTTGTAGCTGTATATAATACACCGTGTGACTGTGGAGGGGCAGGGGCTGCTAGATGCGTCGCTCGTTTCGGGAGGAACGCCACGCCGCCACGCCCGGCGGCAGCATTTGCCGGTAGGGTCCGGGCCGGGAACCTCGTCACGTAGTGCACCGGCCACACCTGACCGGCGCGCGGGGCACTGCAAAACCTTCACCTCCCCGGCGGCTCTCATCAGCTCAGCGTGCGCGGCGGCTGCGTGCGTGCGTGCGTGGCGCCATGTTAGCGCAGCCGGTGCAGCCACATGTCCAGCGTGAGAGACCGGACCGGACGGCAGCGGCGGCGGCGGCAGCGGCAGCAGCGGCAGCGGCGGCAGCGGAGCAGCGGAGGCAGCGGAGGCAGCGGAGGCAGCGGAGGCAGCGACCAAGCCGTAATCGATGAAGACGATGCGGTACCCAGCAAAAGAACACGGCAGGAATCGATGCGTGATCGCATCACCATCACCGTCGCCGTCGCCCCTTCATAACGGAAAGCGCCAACCACCGCAGCCGCTGTGCGATTCGCATTGCGTGGCGCGTATAAAACACGAAGGCGACTAATTTGGTGCTACTGGGAGCCCGGCAGGTTCGGCCACACACGCACGCACGCACACAGGCAGGACACCGATTAGGCGGCCAGAACGCGAAACTAGTATTAGTTACGACGCCCAGGCGGTTGGCGCTCATTAAATTACCCTCTCCCTCCGGGACGGCTCCGGGCTGGCTCCGGCGCTGCGGTTCGGTGTCCCTGTCCCCCAGTGTTCCGGAGGTGTTCCGGAGGTGTTCCGGAGGTGTCCCGGAGGTGTCCCGGAGGTGTCCCCGCCGGCCGGCCGCCGGCCCGTGCCCACCTCTGCGTGACTTACTCACGGGGCGGGACAGGGCCCGGCCAGGACCCACGCAACTCGCCGGCATTACCATATGCACGGGCTGATTACAAGGCGCGCCGCGGTAACCCGTTCGTGTCTCCGCTGCCGCTGCCACGGGCTGCACCTGCCGGCTCCTTGTCATTCAGAGGCGAGAGACACTGATAATGACAGTGGTGATGGAGATCTCCCGTCCCGTCCCGGCCAGGCCAGGCCTCCCCGCCGCCCGGATGCCGCTGCACCCGTTTCCCCCGTTCCTCGGTTCCTGCCCCCGAAATACTGGCGGCGGCGCGCCGCTGGAGCGCACTCCCCAAACTCACCTGTTACAGAACCACACCCGCACCACCTCCTTCTCCATGCCCAGGTTGTCGGCCAGGATGGAGATCTCCTCCGACGTGGGCTTGGGGTTGGCCATGAAGCCCCGCTCCAGGGCGACACGCGTCGTCGTCTCGATGGACGTCCGCTTCTTCCGACGACGGCCGATGGCCTCCGGCGTCGACAGCGGGCTGCTCAGCGAGTTGGGGTTGCTGAACGAGTTGTCGGCGTCCTCGAGCCACTTCTGCAGCAGCGGCTTGAGCTTGCACATGTTCTTGAACGACAGGTTGAGCGCCTCGAACCTTGAGATGGTGGTCTGGGAGAAGTCGTTGCCGTAGAGCTTGCCCATCGCGAGCCCTACGTCACCCTGGGTGAAGCCTGCGGGGACACAGAGCGGAACAGGTGAGACCGGGGAGGGTGCGGCGGAGGCCGTGGAGGAGGTCAGGGCCAGGAGGCCGTCAGCGCTTACCCAGCTTGATGCGGCGCTGCTTGAAGGCCTTGGCGAACTGCTCCAGCTCCTCCAGCTCCACCGACTCCTCCGGGGACGGCTCCTGCATGGCGCGGGGCTGCCCGGAGGACGGGCCCTTGGCGGACGGCCCGCCGGCACCGTCGTGGTTCATGCCGGCCATCCCGGGCAGGTGCGGGATGGTGACGACGCCACCGCCGCTGTTGGCCGCGCTCCTGCCCAGGGCGGGCGCCTTGTGCTGCCGCCGCTCCTGCTGCTGCTGCCGCAGCTGGGACGCCTGCGACGGCTGCTGGGAAACAGTTCGCAGGGTCACGTGTCTGTTGACTGCCTTTTACACCACTTGTTAAATGGTTTTTTTCCTGACCTGGCCGCCGGCGTGCGGGGACCTCCCCAGGCCGTGGTGCGCGCTGCTGGCAGGGCTCGTCGCCGACCCCGCCCTGCCCAACCCCACCGACGGCAGCCGCTGGCCGCCGGGTCCGCCCGGCACACCCCGTCCGGGGAAGGCGGGGGCGCCCTGCGACCCCAGGAGGCCCTGGAACGGAAGCGAGGAGGTCAGGCATGGAAGCGAGGAGTGACACTGCGACACCCTGGACCTACTGTCCACGCTGCTCACCTGGTTGTGCATGAAGTAGTTGGGCCTGCCCGCGGCCGCGTTGTGCAGGAACAGGTACTGCTGTAGTTGCTGCTGCTGCTGGAGCTGCTGCTGCAGCTGCGACAGGAGCTGCGGAGAAAGCTGGCCGGGGAGGTGGCCGCCGGTGGCGGCGACCGCGGCCGCCAGCTGGCTCTGCAGCCGCATCTGGGGGTTCTGCGCCTGCGCCGCCTGCGCCGCCTGCGCGCCCAGGGCGCTGAGGAACTGCGGCAAACACACGGGCAAGGGGGTGGTCATGGCGGTGTCCAGGGCGGCGGCTGCAGGAGCCCCGCGGGCTCCAGGACCCGGCACGGGCCACCCCTCCGACTCGAATGAATTGTAGCCGAGGTGTCAATTACCCTATAACGTCAATCCATTATCGCCCCACTCCACGCCCGAGGGCGCGGCCGGGCCGTACCCACTCAACCCGCCCGGCCCCGGCACCAACACCGAGTAGGTGATCGGGCAGGCCGAGGCGGGGCGGTAGGCGGGGCGGGCGCGACTCTTTAGCACACACAACACATGCGCTTCATGATACCTGAACCGCCGCCGCGCCACCGCCCTGCCACACCTGTTGGCGATGGTTATGGGGAGCAATTATGGGATGTGTATGACTAGGTGGTGCAATGTGATACGGCGGGGGGCCTCGTTCTCTCTCTCTCTCTCTCTCTCTCTCTCTCTCTCTCTCTCTCTGTCTCTCTATCTGTCTTTCTCTCTCTCTCTCGCTCTCTCTCTTCCTCTTCTCCGTCTCTCTCTCCGTCTCTCTCGTTCTCCTTCCCCATCTCTGTCTTTCTTGCACACACACACACACACACACACACACACACACACACGCTGGGCGACCAGCAACAAGGCGGCAGCAGCGCGACCAACGCCAGGCAAACGCCCAGATGCGGACTGAATATTTTAGCGCGCGCGTATCGTGTCAAGGTGTGCGTGCGAGTGTGCGTGTGTGTCCTCGTGTACGTACCCCCCATCTCTACACACCCTTCTCCGTGAGGGAGAGAAAGAGTGGGAAAGAGAGAGAGAGAGAGAGAGAGAGAGAGAGAGAGAGAGAGAGAGAGAGAGAGAGAGAGAGAGAGAGAGAGAGAGAGAGAGAGAGAGAGAGAGAGAGAGAGAGAGAGAGAGAGAGAGAGAAAGGAGGGGGGGGAGGGGGGGGGGCTGGACCTGAAAAAGACGGTGTATAGCGCGCGCCGATTTCGCTGCGCCACTCCATGATTCTTACCCGTAGGAAGAAACAGGTTCCGGTGTCTCTTTGAGGTGGATATTGAGGTGGAATACAGAGCAGACTGGCCTGAACGGACCGCCCCAAACCCCCCTACTAGCCCGTTTCCCTATGTCCACAAGCCTAACTTAGCAAGTCCAAATCTTGTTTGGACAGCCCCCCCCCCCCTCCTCTCTTTCTCTACGCCCGTCTGGCACAGAGAACGAACCGCATGGCAAAGTACCCTGCGCACGCACTCACACACACACACACACACACACACACACACACACACTTCGGCAACGGTACGCCCTGTTCTTGCCCCCCCCCCCCCCCCCCCGCTGTGTTCTTCCTTCTTCTCTGCTGCTTCTTTTTGTACGAACAAACTTCCCTGAGATGATCGATTCGGACCGATTCTAATTAAAAATGCGGGAAGATATAAGACTGTTCACATAGTACACTATAGAAAAACACTTTACCCTCCGCTCCCCACCCCTCGCCTCGCCGCGGTGGCCTTTAAACAAGCTAACTCGAGCCTCTTTCCTTCCAGCCACTGAGCCCCAGGCAAACAGTGCATGCCGTATGCCCTCCTGGGGTCAGGCCAGGCCTGCACTGCCGCCTCGCCCCACCCGCCCTTCGTGGCCCGCTGCGTAAATGCGTGCTCATACGCTAAAATCAAATAAGGTCCATCGGATCGAAAGCAGGCGGGGGGAAAGGGAGGGGGGACAACTCGCGCAGCAGAGAGAGAGAGAGAGAGAGAGAGAGAGAGAGAGAGAGAGAGAGAGAGAGAGAGAGAGAGGGGGGGGGGGAGGAGTAGGAGAGTAACAAAAAAAAAGCAGGAAGAAAGAAGTAAAGTGTCTTGTATCGAGGACGCGCGCGGGAGAGGCAGAAAGAGGCCCGCATGATTGTCAATTCCAACGGCGGAGTCTGTGAGAGACCAAGTACAGTATGCGCCGCGTTTGGAACGGCGCGGCAGCAAAAAAAAAGTCTAAAATAAGTCGGCAGGAGACGGAAACGGCGGAGGTATGGAGGCCAGAGAGGAGGGGAAGGGGGAAGTACCCACACGGGCGGTAGCCAGCGGTAGCCAGCGGTAGCCAGCGGTAGCCAGCGGTAGCCAGCGGTAGCCAGCGGTAGCCAGCGGTAGCCAGCGGTAGCCAGCAGTAGCCAGCGGTAGCCAGCGGTAGCCAGCGGTAGCCAGCGGTAGCCAGCGGTAGCCAGCGGTAGCCAGCGGTAGCCAGCGGTAGCCAGCGGTAGCCGCAGCATGGCGTCCCGTCCCCGCATATGACAAGCCCCTCCTACCCCGCCCGGGGCCCCGGCCTGTAGCCCAGCGCTGTCAGCGCACGCCGAAGCTGATCGGCAGATACATAACGCGGCGCCCCCCGACAGAGCCGAGTAGGCCGGGGCTGCCTCGTCGGGGACGGCCTGGAGCTGGAGCTGGAGATGCTAAAGGCATGATAAATGACTGACCAGGTTGAGTGCGGCGGGCCCCGCGGCCCCCGGCGCAGCCGCCGACGCCGGCCCGTGGCCGCCCTGCGTCACCGAGCCCTCGCTGTCCGAGTCCTCGGCGGCGTCCCGGTCCTCGTCGGGGGCGTGTCTGTCCTGGAGCCGGTCCGCCACCAGCCGGTCCGTCAGCTGGCTGACCAGCCGCTGCTCCAGGAAGCGGTGGTGCTGGTGCGGGTGGCCCAGGGGCTGGCGGGGGAGCTCGGGCGCGGTGTCCTCGTCGTCGCCGGCCCCGGAACCTCTGCCGCCGACGCCGTCCCGGAGCGCCGACCGCGACGACGGCGGGCTGGCGCTGCCCACGCGACCAGGGGGTCCTGCAAGAACAAGGCAGACGTCGTCGATCAGATGCGGTGAGCTTTCACCAGGGTCAAGACAGTTTTCACGGCCGTGTCCTCCCCAGGGTTAAACATATTCTAAAGGCCCTCCCTAAATCCGCGCGCGCCGTGCAGACACGTGTGTTTACTGCGTGGACGCTCTTTTTTCCCTTTTCCTTTTTTATCTATTTTCATTCCAAGCTGTTTGGCAACATTCTTTCAAATCTCCCTTCCCTTACCCTCCCCGCACTTCGCGTGCGTCGCATACGGCAGTGCCCGGCCGACAATAGACCACCACCGGGGCCGAGGGTTGTGGACGAGAGGGTGGCCGGGCCGGACAAAACCTTAATTCCTTTTTTCCCTCCCCGTCCGCCCCCGTCCGCCCCCGTCCGCCCCCGGTCTGCGGTGGACAGCGGCCGGCTCTCTCCCACACATCCCACATCCTTCGTGGTCCCCAGCCGCGGCCCCGCACGGCCCTCGGGCCAGGCCAGCCCAGCCCAGCCTCGGTCTGGGGTGATTTCCATGGATTTCCATGGCTTCGTGAACACGCAAATTGAGTTTCCCCCCCGTGCGCGCGCGCGGAGTCCAAGGGAGGGTGTACTGTGCGGACGGTGGGGGTGGGGGTGGGGGTGGGGGTGGGGTCAATAGCACAGGCCATGGCTGTTGCTGCTGCTGTCCGCTGCTGTCCGCTGCTGTCCGCAGGCTCTGGCCACCACTGCTCCTGGGCCACAGAGGCGAGGCGGGGGGGGGGGGGGGATCCCTGTGATGAGGAGAGGCTAGGCGGACGGGGTGGATCTTCCTCGCGTGATTTGACACACGGGGCGTGGCCGGGGGGCCGGGGGCTCATTCCGCATTCACGTCTCGCGCCCCACCCCTTGTTCGCTCTCTTGTTCGCACACTCATCCCCCGGCCATCTCCATCTCCCTCCCTCGCCCGCCCGCATCCTCATGCCATCCTCCCGCGGCGCTGACTTTCATCTTTTGCTCTACGACGCGGAGTATGAGAAATACACAGCAACAGCGCTTCCGCGAATAGAGTACTCCGGAGGAGCCCGCGAAACGGAAGTAAGAAGTCGTAACGAAGAAGACGAACGCTGGACAAAGTATGAGAAATCGCGTTTTCGGAACTCCGCTCTTCTTCAAAAATCACTCGATTTCTCATGCTTTGTGCAGCGTTCTTCTTCTTCGTTACGACTTCTTACTTACGTTTCGGACTTCTCAGGAGTACTCTACTGAACGACGACGCAAAACACGCGCTAAATTTTTCATACAGCTGTTCAATTCCTGTATGCACCATCGCTTGACGTGAGCACAAAATATGACAGTCCCCAGTCGGACACAATCAGGGCCATGAGAATCGGTTCGCTGCCGTTTCAGCCGACGCAAGCATTTCTCATACCAGCTCCTGGCCGTCTCCGATCTGGAGAGGGTGTTCCCTTCCTCGCGGACGAGCTGCCGTCCCCTCCTGCCTCGGCCCGCTGTCCGCTGCGAGGGCCCGGCGACGTCCCCGGGGGAATAAGACGACACCGAAAGTGACAAAAAACATGACTTTGGCGGCCCCCGGCCGGACTTGGGCCCTAACCTGCCTCCGGGCGGCTCCGGCCTCCGGACGCTGCGGGCGGCGGTAGCAACAGAGCATTCGGTGGGATTTGTGAGCGCCGTGAGTCCTGTCCCAGGGGTCCGGCCCGGCCCGGTCCGGGCTGCCGTGTTTATTTATGTGTCCAGAATGGCAGAGGGGCCATCGGCCGGCCATTTGGGCACCCAGTGCCGCTGTGCCGCCCAGCGCTGCCCGGTCCCCGGTGGTCCCCGACGGACTTCGATCGGGAGTAGAGGGCTGGCGCCAGCGAATGTTGACACAGCCCTTTTGTTTCAGTTCCCCCTGCTGCTGCTGCTTCTGCTGCTGCTGCTGCTGCGAGAGTCCCGGCGAAATCGCCTATTCTTTTAAGTCATTATTATTTCGAATACCAAAAGGTGAGCGGGGACAAATGGCGCCTGATGGGTAGGCATACGGCGAGCGAGTTGGTGAGTGCAAAGCGGCGAACATAAGACACGACGGCTCAACAACGAAACACGCGGACCGAGAGAATGGGAGAGAAAGAGAAGTGTGCGTTGGTGAGCGCTAATCACCCCCGATATACCGGCTGCAATGGGGACAAATTGGGTCTTGATGAGACATCGTCGTGTCCCACGGTGGTGTTGGCCGGGCCGGAGCGGCCGCAGGGGCCGCAGGGGCCGCAGGGCCTGATAGGTCTGTCTCAGGACAGTAACGTCAGCATCAATTAAAACGGCGTACTAATCACAGACGCGGAATGGAGCGGGCGTGGCGGGGCGGGGCCGTGCGTGCGAGAGAGACAGACGACAGCGTGCCCTCCCCGGGGGGAAAAGGCTATACTTGGCTATACCGCCTCCAGCCGAGACTCAGGCAGCCCGCACCGTACTGTACGTACCCACACTGCGTGGGGGGTGGTCCGGCCGCCCCGCCCTGCCGCAGTCACACGAGTATGAAAAACTAAGCGGCCCAGCGAGTGGGAGCGCCGGTCACTAATTGGAACTGTTTCAGAATCTGTCGCGCGCGCGCATCGACGGAAGCGAGACGGCCAGAGCGAAAGAGTGAGTGAGTGAGTGAGAGAGAGAGAGAGAGAGAGAGAGAGAGAGAGAGAGAGAGAGAGAGAGAGAGAGAGAGAGAGAGAGAGAGAGAGAGAGAGAGAGAGCGGAGGGGTCATTCCCTCGGCCATACTGTACGTGATACGTCTGCGTATGACGCGCTCGCTCGCTCGCTCGCCCGCCCGCCAGCCGGTCAACAAATTGAACTTCATACGGAATCGGCCCGATAAATTAGTTAGAGTTAATCTGCCATTAGCATCGTGGCCTCACCGAGATGAGGTTAAGGGGCGCATTAGACGTGCCCGCTGCCCGCCGCGTCCAGTCAGAGGGACTGATCTGTCAAGTCCGGGCCCGGCGGGGCGGGGCGGGGCGGGGCGGGACCCGGGGCCTGCTTCGGCTGGGCTCCGTCTTTCTCCTACCCACAGCACACCACCAACGGCTCGGCTCGACCCCCGAAAACGCTGGAATGAAGCAAAGGAGCCACGAGGAGGCTTCTCGGCGGCGGCCACCATTTCCCTCTCATCGCCGCCACGACCACGATCGCGTGCTCTGGCCGCCGCCGGCCGCCGCCAGCAGGCAGCAGTAGCGGCCATCAGCGGCGCGCTCGGATGAGGGAGATTTGGGCAGAGTGGCCGTAAATAGAGACATGAATGCAAATGGCTGTGAGACGCGCTCTGTGGCCGCTGTGTTCGTGTCAAACGGGCATCACGGCAGCGGCGGCAGCGGCGGCGGCGGCGGCGGCGGCGGCGGCGGCGGCAACGGCGGCGGGAGCAGCGCGACGCTGTGACTTTTGCTGCAGGAAGTCATTCATGTGTCCGTGTCCTCCCCTCCAATTTTGGTTTGCGCGACGGCGCCAAGTCCGCGTGTGGGCCAAGCCGCGGACTGACAGTGACGCGAGCCCCCCCCCCCCCCCCCCCCTCTCTCTCTCTCTCTTTCTAACACACACACACACGCACACACACATTTACAGACAGCGCACGGCGGCAGAATAACTGTTAATTGCTGGTGTTATAGAGGGAGAGTGAGAGAGAGGAGGGGGTGGGGGGGGGGGATTACACGTACAAACTTTGACCGCAGCGGTGCGTAATTCATTATTTTTTCATTAGTAGCCCTCCCGGCTGTGTCGCTGAGGAGGCCGCAGGCACACAGGGGGGGGGGGGGGGGGGGGGCGTGGGCGGCAGCAGCAGCGGCGGCGGCGTGGCTCCTGTTTTTAGTTTTTTTCAATTGCGCCGCGCTGTGTGCTTTTCCATTCGTGTGTAATTGCCCCAGGTTTGTATGTATGAGCGCGATAGTTCCGTCGTAATAATCATTTGTCAGTTTGTTTTACCGGCCCTCTCGGCTTCCCCGGGGGCGGATGATAATGGACAGCAAGGAAGTCGGCTCCGAAAACGTCCTCACCATCATCAACAGCTTTTAGCAGAGAATCTTTCCGATCCCCCAAGCCTTCCCGATCGAGTACATGTGCGAGAAACGTGGTGGGATGTTAAACGCAGTGAGTATTTGGCGAGACGCTTGTAATTCGAAAATTTCTCATACCTGTAGCCTGAAGTCTTTTTTTTTTTTTTGTATTTTTCGTATTTTTGTGGCTGTTGACGGTGTACCTGACATCGCGTGCGAGAAGCGTTCTAGGCGGGCGGTGGCGGCGGTGGCGGCGGAGGCAGTGTCGCATAGGCAGCTGCCCCCAATGCCTCATTAACATCCATCTCGTGTGCAGGCCCCAGGCCCCAGTCCCCAGGCCCCAGGCCGCTGGCGCAGGACTTCCTCGCCGTCCGTCTTGATGTGGGCTGACCTCTCACGGAGACGTTCCCAAACCAAAAACCCTTCCACTTTTTACTCCGTGTCAATTTTTAAATTGGTCCGCTGGCGACGATCGCTCGGGTGTCAGCATTATAGCGCGGCACGACTGCGAAAAGACCGGATTAAACCACGGATAAAACCACCGGACCGGGTCGTCGCCCCCGTCGCCGCCCCCGCCCCCGTCCCCGCCCCCGCCCCCGCTGGCTACCGGCGGCGTCCTGTGTGCGGCTCACGGGAGCTTGGGGGCGGGCCGCGGTGGTTATGCCAAGTGCACACACTGCTCACTGCACTTGACTCATTATGACAATTAGAAAATCATTACCGCCGACACTGGGCGGGCCTGTATGAAGTATGCGGCCTTTGCAGGGCCTCCGGCGGGCACGGGACGGATGTCTTCGTCCGCCCCACCTCCTCCTCCTCCTCCTCCTCCTCCTCCGACCCCCTTTTCCCGCGCCGTATCCCATCTTCATCACAACGGTCTAACCGCAGAAGTGTGCTGTATATTACGCGGCCAAACGAGATATTCTTCAACGCCACAAGCATCAAATGGCTATGCACAATGCGGGGACTGTGGGCTCGGGGACTCGATGACGAAATCAGCACGGGGCAGGATACGTCCGGCTGCTGCGTGTGTCGTGTGTGCGGCAGCATGGCGCGACCACCACCACCACCACCACCACCACCACCACCGCCGCTGCCACCGCGGAAGCAGGAGTTAGTGGTCATTGTCCAGAACTGCCGGCACGCCAACGGCGAAGTGAGGACGCCGGGGCCGCGACACATGCAGATCGCGGTGGTGCCTGCGGGCTGCAGCCGCCCTGGCCACGCCGGGGAGGGTAGCACTGTGCCGCTGACCTGGCAGCCGCCCGGCCAGTGGACGCGCGTCGGGCCAACGACGCGGTGCACTTGGTGTCCGCGAGCTGATTTACAGCGGGATTTGCGGGGCGCGCGGCGTACGGATGGCCTCCGGGAGCTCCAGCGACAGCCCGGCCAGCACGGAGCCCGGCCGGCGCGGGGGTCATCCCAGTTCGCGCACCGCGGCCGGCAGCCGGCCGTCGTAAATATGTATATACGGGCGTGCTGGGCAGCGGGGCCGCCGGGGCCGCGGCTATGGGCCCGCTGGGACGTCATCGGCGGCCTCTGGCGCGGGGGAGGTGAAAAGTGGCAAATGATAAGGGGGAGCGGCCCGGGGAGCGGCCCGGCCCGGCCCGGCCCGGCGGACACCGCAAGATGGTCCCGGAGCTCCCCGAGATGGAGGACGTCCCACACACCACGTGACGCGGACCTCCGCTGCCGCAGCCGCGCGCACCTTAACCCGCGCGGCGGGTCCGCGGCGGCGACCGCGCGCTGAATTTCTCATATCGCATGAGGGACGCAAAGAAACCGCAAACGTCAGCGATTTGAGGACGGCTACCCGGCGGCGCGGCGCGCTGCCTGTTCGGTGTGACCTTTATTCCGGGCCGGCCGCCGCCGCGGGCCGCGGGCCTTCCTGGACAGTCCGGCCCTGCTCGGCCCGGCCCGCATGAAAGGGTGCGCGCCGACCGACAATGTTTTATTCACCGACAAACGGAGGCTCGGCTCGTTGTGCGTCTGCGGTCGCCGGAATCAGGCGCGCCCTTCCCTTCCCCTACCTTGTCGGCCCGCCCTTTGGTTTGCATGACGGCCGCGGGGAAAAATTATGAATAAACCAGATGGGCTCGGCGCTGGTCCGGTCCGCGGTGCTGCGGGGCCCGGCAGGCCCGGCCCGGCCCGGCCCGGGGCACACAGGGGCACCATTCGGCTCCTCCCGGGTAATACTCGTGGCGGTGCCATTCATGGCGTTTCCACACGACGAGTTTCTCGCAGGACGGGGCGAATTGACAACGGCATGATTGATAGGCGGCGACATTATGTCGTCTGCACCCACGATTTTTTTCCCCCTTCTGGATTTTATATGGATTTTTGCCAACAAGCTTGCTTACTGTCAACCCGGATATCTGATGCAGTATGCATGTGTACGGAGCAAACAGGGGGAATTCAACGCCATATATGAAAGACGACGTCGACTGGGGAGGAAAAGGGAAATGAGCGAGAGGACAATAATTATTTACCCTTTTTAAAAAAATATGAGAGAGAGAGAAAGAGAAAGAGATGTTCATCGCACACAAGCGCACATACCTACAGAGCGGGCCCGCTATCAGGTGGGTAATTACAGCGCAGATCTGGCCGCCGGGCTGCCGTTGCCGTGCCGTGCCGTGCCGTGCCGTGCCGTGCCGTGCCGTGCCGTGCCGTGCCGTGCCGTGCCGTGCCGTGCCGTGCCGTGCCGTGCCAGCCGTGCCTGCCGTCCGTACCGTACCGTACCGTGCCGTGCCGTGCCGTGCCGTCCGTTGTACCGTACCGTACCGTACCGTGCCGTGCCGTGCCGTGCCGTGCCGTCCGTACCGTACCGTACCGTACCGTACCGTGCCGTGCCGTGCCGTGCCTGCCGTGCCGTGCCGTGCCGTCCGTACCGTACCGTACCGTACCGTGCCGTGCCGTGCCGTGCCGTGTCGTGCCGTACCGTGCCGTGCCGGTCACGCCTCTGAGCCGGAAGCCGCGAGCCGAGACCCTTATCAGTGCCCCGCGGGTTCGACATGTGTCAAAACCATTACACCTCAAGTTCTCATGCCGCGCGCCCCCGAACGGGTTGTGGCGCGGAAATGGCAAGTCGGTAGTCAGCCGTCATTCATAACCGCAGCGCCCCCTCCCGGCCAGGTGAAATATCAAAAGACGACCGTCTCACCTGTGGCCGCCCGCGCGGACACCTGTGCTCTATTTACCCGGTCTGTGTGATTACGCCGCGCACACGCAAAGGTCAGCCCGTTGGGGTTGGCATCACTGGTGGGAACAGTCTTACCGCAACGAGCCTTCTGTGTGTGTTTTTTTTGTTGCTTTTTTTTTAGGTAATATTCAAGCTGGGCGAACCATGGGCGAGCGGTTTTGCAAAGTACCTATTTTCTTGGCCGCACTGCAACGAGAGCTCCATAGGCTATCGAGACCGCGTGGCCACAGAGCCGCCGCTGGGGGGTGCCGCACTGGGCACTGGGCACTGGTCCCCGGGGCCGAGTTTGGCGCCGACATTCAAATGCACTCCTGAAATATTCAGGCGCGATCCCAACGCGGCCGGTGTCCCGGGCGCTTGTCCGCTCTGCTCCGTGACCGGTGTCCCCGAGGGGTGGGCGGTGGGCGGGGCTCGGTCCGGCCCCAGGTGCATGCGCCAATCCGCCCTTGTCCGATCCGCTTCTCTCCGGAACACACTCGCGTAGGTGTGTTCGAATTTCATAAAGGGAATGTGGTGTACGCTATGGATCGAAAGAGAGGGAGAGAGAAAAGGGAGGGGGTAACGCACCTAACTGGATTATACGACGGGTTCCGTGTGTTTTATCGCCGCGTTATCCACACTTTCGCGCGACTGTCCGCGCTCGCACCCGCCCCGCAGCTACGTGGGTTCACCGCCCTCTCCTCCTACGGCCGCACGCGCGGCGTTGCCGTGCCCCTTTACGGTCAAACAGATAAAAGGCAGTGCCCCGTCTGCCCCGCCGCCTCATCGCTGAGGGCGTGATATCGACAAGGCGTCGTCGAAGCCTCCCCGAAACCCACGCAATCCACGACGTCCCTAGGAACCGGAGAAATTTTTCATACCGTTTAACACGACAACTGCGCAGCAAAAAGTAAGGAACAAGACGCGCAGGAAAATGTAAGAGGAAAGAGAGGACAAGGGGAGAAGGGAGGAGACTCTCTGACTTGGAAATGACGAATAAAGACGGCAGGCCACTAACGACACCGCCTTGCGGCACGGCGACGTTCCCGACGCACACGCCCCGCCCGTGCGGACAACTAATTAAAAAGGCGAGGCGGATGATAGAGGGCCGTGAGACGTATTATATACGTTTTGCGTAAAAGCGACGGCCGTAAATAAGGTTACGGCGCTGTCTGACGAGTGTCTTGCGGTCTGCTGGCTCCGCGCTGCCCGCCGCGGACCCCCGAGTCCCTCATCTGCCGCACCGTTTACATGAGCACGAGCGCGGCGCGGAGGTCCAAAGTGAATAACGTGCTTCTGATGTTGTGCAACAAGTCCGTATGTCTTTTCGCCTCCTCTACTCGCTCGCATGATAGCATTTTGAGAGAGGAGAGAGGGGAAAGGGGGGGGAGGCGTTTGAAATGAAAGGGTCTGGGCGAGGCGGGCGGGGTGGGGGTGGGGTGGGGCGCAGCGCGTCCATTGTTCCTGTCCGGCGAGAGAAGGCGTTTTGGACCTCGGCCAGCGACGATACCCTCAAGAGAGAGAGAGAGAGAGAGAGAGAGAGAGAGAGAGAGAGAGAGAGAGAGAGAGAGAGAGAGAGAGAGAGAGAGAGAGAGAGGGGGGGGGAGGGTAAGGGGGCTGTTAGTGCTGTTGACGATGATGACGGTCCTCATGACCACGATCGCTTATAGGCGCACCGGCCCCCGAGCCCCCGGCCAGGTAGGCCACATCAGCGCCGGAGCGCACCGCTGCCGGCGGGCTGCCTACCTCCCACGGCGGTCCGCGCCGCGCTGCCCGTGCGGCGCTCGCTGGAGTGTTCCTTCTTCCTCTTCCCCCTCGTCCCCCACCACCCACTGCCGGCCCCGGCTTATCTGGCCGGAGCAGGCACTTGGGCCCCTCTCCCCCGCCGCCCCGCCCCGCCCCCGGGGCCCCGCCCCCGCCGTGCAGCGGCTCGAACACTTTGTGCTCGCACCCCCTGTGAGCGCGGACGCGGAGATGCCCCAAGTCATGCGGCGCTCTCCGCCGCTGTCCGTGTGGCCGTGTACTCCTCGGCGTGTGCCTGACGGGGGTCGCCGTGTGGCCGTGCGGCCGTGTCCGGCGGCGTCCTCCGCTCCCCCAATGACCCGCCCGGCTGGCGCACACGTGTGCAGCGCCGGCCCTTTATTGACACATCCGACATGCGCCGTGTTTGATGGGATTGGCCCCGGGCGCGCCGCGCGCGGAGGGTGCACGGCGACACCCAGGACGCCACGGAGACGAGGCTGCTGGAGGGCGTCCATCGGGGGCCTCGGGCGCCGCCGGGCCGCGGCCGGTGAGAGCCATCACGGCAACATGGCGCCGCCGAACAACCCCTAACATGTCCCGTCTATCTCTTATTCACGCGGGAGAGGGAGAGAGAGAGGGGGCGGTATACACGACGGAACTCATAGGGGCGTATACGTAGCGTTCGTACAAACAGATATTGATTGCCTCCCCCCCCCCCCCCTCCGGCCCCAGGAGAGGGGGGCCTTCATCCATATGGACGGGACGGACCGCACGGACGGACCGCGCGGCCGGCCAGGCCATTTCCAATCAACGTTGATAAATTCGACCTCCACGTCGTCGGCGGGGATCGATCGCGGATAGAGCCCCCCACTCTCCCCCTCCCCTGCCGAGCCGCGGGGTCGTCACCCCGGGGTGCGGAGCCCGGCGGGGCCCGGCGGGGCCGCAGGTACCACGCCGTCGGAGCTCGGCGGGCCGTCGGAAGCCACGGCGGCACTGAATGAAAACGTCCTGGGTGGGATATTCCTCACCATCGGCCCCGTTTCTCTCCCGGGCCTCGCCTCTGCCCCCGCCGCCCCCCCGCTGGCATGTGTGTAGTTTGCGGATTCCATCGCGCGAAAGGCGAGGCGCAACTGCACACGACGCGCCGCTGCTGCAAAGCCGTGAAAACGGGGGCAGGGCGGGGCGGGCAGACGTTGGGGCGAGAGCCGTTGCCGGGCGGCGGGCGGGCGCACGTGGACAAGGTGCCCGCCACAGCAGCCACAGCAGCCACAGCAGCCACAGCAGCCACAGCAGCCACAGCAGCCACAGCAGCCACAGCAGCCACAGCAGCCACAGCAGCGACACACAAGCAAAGCGCGATAACAGAACCGGAGCGGAAAACGCGGCGCGGAAATGTTATTGGCCATTAAGTTTCAAGTCGCTGCTCGCGCTGGTGTCGGTGCCGGCGGGTCGGGGCAGGGCACCTGCAGCAGGGTGGGCCACATCCGGGGCGCCGCGCGTGCGGCATTCAGATAAAGTATTGTGCAGAGAGAGAGAGAGAGAGAGAGAGAGAGAGAGAGAGAGAGAGAGAGAGAGAGAGAGAGAGAGAGAGAGAGAGAGAGAGAGAGAGAGAGAGAGAGAGAGAGAGAGAGAGAGAGAGAGAGAGAGAGAGAGAGAGAGAGAGAGAGAGAGAGAGAGAGTGGGAGGGAAATGCCCGGGGTGGCTGGAGGGGATTCGAACCCGCGTCCAGAAGGGTTGTCCACACCCCGACCACGGCCCGGAGCCCGGAGGGTCCGGCCTCTGATCCTGATCCGGCGACATATTGTGTCCGAAGCAGAGAAAGGGTGCGAGGGTCCGAGTGCTGCTGCAGCGGGACATATCTCATGTTTTACACCGCTGCAGAGGCAAATAACGTTGGCAACATGCTGGCCCTGACTGCGGCACCGAAGCGGCGGCAGCGGCGGCAGCGGCGGCAGCGGCGGCAGCGGCGGCAGCGGCGGCAGCGGCGGCAGCGGCGGCAGCGGCGCAGCGGCGGCAGCGGCGGCGGCAGCGGCGGCAGCGGCGGCAGCGGCGACCGTAAGCAACTGCATGCACCGGTCCAGGCTACAGGTGTGCGTGCGTGCAGTGAGAACTTATCTTTCCAGATATTTTTTTTTTCGAGTGCACACGCCCTCAAAAACGGTCTAAATATGCGAAAACACCGCATTGAAAATTTTCAATGAGTTTTCGATGGAGGATCTCATGTAATTCTAGATGCAATCCTGGTCTGGTCAGCCGCTCCGAAGGGAGGACGCGGTGAAGGGCTGGGGCGGGGCGGGGCGTGTATGGGGTGGGAGTGATCACTGGATAAGGAACCCAACCCTTCCCTGCGGGCCCCGGCTCCGGGCTCCGGGCTCCGGCGCCTCATAGCCTCCCCCTCCGGGCTCGGCACGGCACCCATACCATTACATCATGTCCCCGCACTGATTCGCCAAGTGTTTTATGGCGGCCAGCGCGGACTCACACCCACGCAGCCCGGGTTCGAATACCGGCCGAGTTACGTCCGCGCGGCAGTTTCACTCTGCCGAGGGAGAGAGAGAGAGAGAGACGCATTCTCACTCCATCATTTATAAGTAACTACACTTGCTGGGCCGGAAAGACGAAAAGGGTGTGAGAGGAAATAAAAGAGGGGGAAGGGCGAGCAAAGGAAGCAAAAAAATCACTTTGTCGCGTCCAAGCGCGAAACGAGGCGCACAGCACAAGCAGGGAGAAAGGGTTTATCGTCCTGGGTACAGCGGGGCGTGGGAAACATGCACGTGCCCACCACGTGGCCAGGGAGATAAGACCAAGGTGCGCACCGCGGCTCCTCAGTCAGGCGCTGTGTGAGACTGCCGTCAGAAAGCTGCTGGCTGGAGGTGAAAGGTCCAGCAGGCGGGGCGATGGACTATTGCAGCGTCACGACTGCCTAGTCTGCTGCTCCCGAAAGGGCTCCAAACACCCACATATGTGTCGAGGGCGCAGCGTTGTGCGGCTGATCCAGCAGCTTTGCCTTCTGTTTCATTGATTGATAGATTGATGAACGGCCGCCGTACGTATCTGTTCTGCAGGGGGTGGGCAGGGCAGGCCGAGGCCAGACGTCCCATTGGCCGCTTGATTGATTATTCTCCGGCGCGTCTCGCTTTGCTGGGCCGCGATTGGCTGGCCGCGGGGCCGGGCTGGTGCGCCCTTTCGCGCGCCACCGATTCAAATCATGCCCCCGGCCGCAGTTTAGGAGAATTAATAGTAGTCGCCCGCGGAGCGGGCCCTCCGCTTTCTTCTATCGCTTTCACGCGCTTCGACGGGGTGATGTTGATGATGTTGATGATGATTCGTGTTGTAATTCACAATAAAACGGGGAGTCACGACGCTAATGACCCTATTTCAATGTAAATCGGAGTTTTTATTTTTATTTTTAAAAACTTTATTTTTATTTTTAGGAATTACGTGGTGTGGGTTTGATCAACGGTTTGTGACCGGACCTTCACTGCCCCTCCCTGCCTCCCCAGTTGGAGGCGGCGAGGAATGCCCTGCAGACGCCCTTAAGCCAAAACCCCTTGACGCTGAAAACCTCCCCGGAATCCGTCCGAGCCGCTGGTTGTCAAAACACGAGACAGATTTCTCGCCCCTCTAAAGGGATTTGGGAGGGCGGGGAGCAAGGCGGGGCGGCACGGGACGGGCACTCTAGGGGATCTCTCGAACGTAGAACTCCCCCTAACGACAAGCAGCATAATTAGCTTTAATTCGCCCCACTATCTTATCACTTGCCGAAACAGCTTTTTAAATACTCGGGCTCTCTTCCTTTAAACAAATATCTCACATAATGTCGCAAAAAAAAAAACAGTCCCCCAGAAAGGTGTTAAAAAAAAAGATTAATGGCCAATCAAAGTCACTGAATAGGTAATTGAAAAATTGAATGGGTAATTGACGCCCTGTCAGGAAAATTAGTCGTCCGCCGCCATCGCTTTATTTACATGCCCGCCACCCCTTTGCGTCCCTCACCCCTTCTCCATTTTTTTTTTGTACCGGCCTCCCTCCCTCGCCCTTCACGACACGTCTCCCTCCCTCCTGCTGCCGCTCCGCCTCTCTTTCTCACTCACTCACTCACTCCTTTCCTATCTCTGCGGCATCGCGTGACCCCTCTCCCTTCTCTCTCTCTCTCTCTCTCTCTCTCTCTCTCTCTCTCTCTCTCTCTCTCTCTCTCTCTCTCTCTCTCTCTCTCTCTCTCTCTCTCTCTCTCTCTCTCTCTCTCCCTCCCTCTCTCCTTCCCTCTGCTGTTCCTCCCCTGTGTGTGTTTTGAGTGTAGTCAACAGAGTGTAAAACTACCAATCTCTGTTGGCCATACACCCCTTCTGGCCACCAAGGCGACATGCACAGGGCGCGCGCGCGCGCGCGCGTGTGTGTGTGTGTGTGTGTGTGTGTGTGTCGCGTGTCAGACACCCACCCGCCATAGTAGCACGCGTGTGTGTGTGTGTGTTCGTGTGTGTACTTTTTGCCCACCACAGGTTGCAAGCACAAGCTCACCTTTCTCGTGCACGCGCGCCGCAAGCGCATTTTACACGGAATTCGTGAAAAACATTTAAAAAAAAGTATTTGAACCCTGGGTAGGAATATGACGGTTCCGGCTACGCTATTTTCGTCATTTTTTTTTCAAACGCGGTGTTGGAATTTTCCAACAAATCGACTGTCAAGATGTTTCCCTTTTCTTGTGGAAATTAAATAGGTTCGGAGAGGATACCGCAACCTAATTGCTACCGTTCTCTGGAAGTAATCGAACATTCGAATTATGCTTTCAGAACTTCTCTTTCGCACCCGGGTAAGGCGGGCAACTTTCTCACAGAGTGGTCTGTCACGTGTCGCACAGCCGGCACGTGTGCGGGGCGTGTGCGGGGCGTGCGCGGGGCGTGCGCGCCACCAGGGAAGGCCATCGCCCGATTTGATGCATCATCGTATAAGACGGGCAGAGCAGCAGAGCGGCAGGGCAGCGGCGCCAGCGGAGCGCCGAGTCCATATACGAGAAGTCCACTTTCCCTGACTTTGCCGCCCATTCCCACCCTCCTGGGCGAGCCGACACACCGCGGCTCCGCACCCTCGGACCATGTCCAGCAGCCCCAACCAATTTTTTTTTCTCTTCCAGTTTTTTTTTTCGTCCTTCGATGGGGGCGTTTCACTCTTACGACAATTTTTTTTTTTTTTGCGGGCCCAGGGGCGTGAGAAGGAGAGGGGGAGGGGAGGGGAACGGCGGATTATAAATGAACGCCGTGAAAAATGGTGAGTTGCGCGTTTTGAGAGACGTGGGGGAGTTGGCAGCACTGGTGTGCGCCGGGCAGCAGGCTGGGCGGAGGGTTGGCAGCAGTGGAGCACCCACCTGAGTCGACAGGCCGGTGCCACGAGGGGGTGGCGTCCTCCTTGTCGTGGTGGTGGTGGTGGTGGTGGTGGTGGTGATGGTTCTCGCGGACGTCCTGCTCGACGCGCCCCCGTTTCGAGGACGTCGAGGACGTCTCCTCGGCGTCGCCGCAGCTCCCCGTCGGCGAGGCGTCAGGGGGGCCGAGGCCGCCGACATCACCGCCGTCTGCCACCGAGCCCCGTCGTCGCCACAAGGGAACTGCGGACAGAAAGAACACAAGGCCGTGAGAAAAAGTGTTGTACCGCGTGTAAATCTGACGGTTCTGTCGTATTTGCCGCCACGGGTGCACCGGCGACGTATCTGGAAGGCGTTTGCAGTGGGCGGCACCCGAATGATACAAAACTGAGATACATCCTGTGGTGAGGCTTCACGCCGCTTCCGGTGGGCTCCCGGCACGGCCCGGCACGGCCCGGCACGGCCTGGCACGCGGATGCCGGCCTGCTCCACATTCAAATGAATGAGTGGCCCGCGTATGTAAAGATGAGCGTCATGTTTTTAATGCGTGGCGCCTCATTACCCCATGCACAGACGTAGGTACTCGTGAAAAAAAAGGAAAAGAAAAACAATGCCAGCAAAAGCCGAAAGGTAATTTTCACGAAACGGAAGTCCATGTGTTTATTCTATATGATGAATAGCTTTTTAATTCAGATTCGACGTTTCGTATTTCAAGCTGGCATCATCCTACAGGTATACAGACCGCTTTTTTTATTTAATTATTTGATTTTGCAAGGTTTTTGCGTGGGTACTTGAAAAACGAGGCCACCCGGGCGGCCGCGCGGAGCAGTTCCATCACACCCCGTGGCCTGGCGGCCGCACGCAAATGAAGTGATGATCAGCATACTCGTCATTACAGCAGAGATCGCATCAGATCGTTTTCCCCCAAATATTTATACACCTCAGTCCGACTGGCAGACGTGTTTCCGCTCTTTAGGCCTCCGCGCGCCGCGCCGCCTGCCCGCGTCTGCCCGTAACCCCTTCCCCCCACTCCCCTCTCCAAGGAAATACACTTTTCCTTTCCTCTATCCGCTGCACTGCGGCCCACTGCGGGATCCAAACAGTGCCGGCAGCTCCCGCGGGATATTAAAACGTGGCGGGGTTCATCTCAGAGTTGGCTGCCTGCACCCTCTCCTGCTTGTCCCCCGCGCTTCACTCACAAGATCCACGAGGTATTTAAATGAGGGTATTTCTGCCGATAGGGTTGGTACCGGTCACACGAGTGCGACGGCTCCGAAAGTGGCGCAGCGGCGTGACGCGCCGGAGAAAAAAGATCAGTTGTCGCAACTAATTTTTAAGTTGATTTTCAGACAAGCAGTAGATTTTAGTTCTCCGAAATAAAATTTTGTTGGGGGAACTAAATTTTAGTTGCACCAACGAAACGTTAGTTGCTCCACCAAAGAGGTTCGTTGCGGGCACCAAACAAAAAAGTTTATGCTTTTTGCTCCTTCAGCGAACCTCTGCGTCGGAGAAACTAACGTTGCGTTGGTGCAACTGATATTTAGCCCTACAAACAAAATTTTAGTTCACGGAACAAAAATTTACTGCTTGTCTGAAAATCAAATTAAAAATTAGTTGCGACAACTAATCCTTTTTTTTCTCCGTGTGGGGAGATCCTCGGTCACGCCTCAGCGCCCCCTGCGCCCTCTAGCACCTCTAGGACCGCGGCCCGGAGGCCGGAGGTGACGGGGGCGTTGAAAATGGGAATACAAACACGCCGCTCCTCACGCAGCGCCGGGTCAGGGCGTCAGTGGCGCATGCATATATGCATCGCCGTGCATTTTAACGTCCTCCCCGCGCCGTTCACAAACATTTTCGGGGGTCCGCACATACAAAGAAACGCATAATTCCGTCATTATTGCTGCGCGGAGGCGTTGCGTTCCCTCAGGACTACCGCTACCGCGCTGCAGATTTTTTCGTTAATCTCGTGCGTGAGTCTTAGGCGCTTCCGCAGACACATGTGACGTGCGGGTTGCTGCTGCTGCTGCTGCTGCATATTCCAGGCCACTTGCGACTCACACCCGACCGGAGCGCCTGCCAGTGTCGGGGTAGGCCAGCCCGCACGACGCGCATGCATACATTAGCCGCGGTCGCCTACCCAGCAGGCGCCCGAAGTGTCAGTCTGTCCGCTGTCTGCCCGGGCAGAAGAATGTCGAGCGCGGTGTAGAAGCAGGTTGGTAAGACGAAGTGGCATTTTAAGAAGAGTGAATTTTGTAAGAAAAGCTCGAAAAATGCGGGACGACAGTTGCACGACTCGGTTTGCATGTCGAGCGCGCTCATGACGCGTGTCGGATGTACAGCACGTGTAATTAAATACGGGGCGATAATGACAGCCGAAAGCGCAACAATAATGCTTTTATAGCTTTATTAAGTTTCGTCCGCCCCTCTAACCCTCTAACCGGTCGAAGCACCTCATTTCCCTCGAACCAACGTATCTCCGTCGGGGGAGACGTCGATGAGCTTCCGTGCCTGTGCGCGGTGTGTCCTGGCCAGTCCTGCAGGAGCACATATGGCTAGATCACAGGGATAAGCTACGCCATCAAATATTTACGGCAGCCCCCATTTTTTTTTTTTTGTACGGGGTCGGCCCTCTCTGATTAGGAGTATTTTTCACACCCACACCGTTGCGCCTGGAAGGAGACGCTCTAGCCACCGTGACCTGGTCGGACACACACGGAGCAGCTCGCGGGAAGGGAAACAAGCACATCGTATTCGGAAAGTCGCCGCGGGCCGACGGAAAGGTCAGGCTCAGGGAGAAGCGACGCAGCATAACACACACACACACACACACACACACACACACACATTCCTTGACGATGAAGCCGTTTGCATGGTAATGGCGCTATCCGTGATATCCTCTCTCTCTCTCTCTCTCTCTCTCTCTCTCTCTCTCTCTCTCTCTCTCTCTCTCTCTCTCTCTCTCTCTCTCTCTCTCTCTCTCTCTCTCTCTCTCTCTCTCCCGCAGTAATTATGCCGCATTTTTGGCAGGCGGCATGCTAATGAGCTCGTAACCGCGGAACTTCAGCGCTCGATGACGTCTGTGATGCAATCTTTATTTGTTATCTGCTGTGCCCCCCTTCATTATTATTAGCAGACACGCGGCCGCCGCGCGGTGACCACACCTGTCGGGGCGTGCGTGTGTGCGTGCGTGTGCGGGTGTGTGTGCGCGTGCGCACAACTGCAGCTCCTCGTTGATATCATTCTCACGATTAATAACGCTCTTTTTACCCCAATTTGCTTATAAAATAATTTTGGCGGTCCGCGAAGCCACGAAAAGCGGAGGTCTGTTTTAAAGAAGGGGTTAAAGGCTTGAGAGCTGCGCACCGAGAGATGAGCGGCTGTGTTTTAATTTTCATATTGTTAGTCGCGGCCGGGAGTCGAACCCACGTAACAGAGCGGCACCGCCTGCGAGGCACCCCGCTTCCTCTCTCCCTCGCACTCTTCCATCTCTCTCTCTCTCTCTCTCCCACTCCCGTGACTCGCGCGCCCACACGCAACGCATCTGCATAATTCTAATAGGTGCTACTTTTAATACGGGCCACGTGCGCACCGCAAGGTGTGTGTTTACTTGTCGTCTATCTCTCTCACTCAGTGCTGACTGAGAGAGAGAGAGAGAGAGAGAGAGAGAGAGAGAGAGAGAGAGAGAGAGAGATGCAGCACCTGTCTGCTGCGGGCGCCGCGAGGGCGTCAAAATAATAGTAAATTGATAGTGAGATTGTGATTAACTTTGGCGTCATCTGAATCGATGTTAAGAGAGGGAGTGGAGAGAGAGCAGGCGATCTGTTACTTCGTCTGCGATATGGGGCGTAAAAGCTGCTGTGCCGACAGCTCTCTTCTCTCTCGCACCCTCTTCTGCCCCATCCATTGCCTCTCTGTCTGTCTGCCTCTCTCGTGTTCGTCGTGGGCTCCAATAATCCGATCTGTCCGGCAATGTTATAGGCAATAGGGCATACGATCTGAGCGGAAACTGGAGGAGCAGAGTGGGGAGGAGGGGCAGGATCTTTGGCAGGATCCCCGTGAGGATCCCGGGAGATCCCGAGGAGGATCCCGAGGAGTATCCCGTCCCCGGACATCCGGCGGCCGGGCTCTGTCCATGCGCCCGCCCCACCGCCGCTACTGCTGCCGCATAGAGAAACAACAGCGCGATCAGATTATCCGATACGTTTCGATTTCGAGATATCGAAAGCGCGCGATCGAGATATTGCGCTCGCGCGCGCGCGCGCCCCGCATGATGCGAGCGTCGGGCGAGTCCAATTTGTGGGAATCGGAGCCCGTAGCGCAGCGGGCAAGCGCCCGGGCCGGGCCGATAGGGTTCGAGTCCGGCTGGGAAAAGTGCACGGGAAGGCGTTTGGGACGATGGCGCTCGCAGAATAGCCGCGCCACCTTGTTTCGTTCTGCGCAGTTTAGACCGAGAAAAATAAATAAAAAAGTGTTGCGGCATATCGATGGGCGCCCAAACGGACCGCCTGTTTCCCGAGGCACTCGCCAGAAGCTGTGCGATGGGACGTTGATTTTTCCCCGACGGAGTCCAGGCCCAGCAGCGCTGCCTGACGGGAAGGGAAGGGGTGCCGGCCGGACAATGTCCCCGGTAATATGCTGTCACGACGATTGATGGTGGCTTCATGGCCGTTTGTGTTGTTATTTAGGAATGTGTTAAATGTCCGACAATATGACGGGACATGCGCGCGCGGTGCATTGCCGGTTATTTTTTCTTCGATTGGCGGAGAATAGGGGAAGCGTCGTCGGGTGGGGGGAAGACTGATGATAGCCCGTGCAGTATGGGCGAGCGTGTTTGCGGACAGGGGAGGGCGAAGGGGGTGAAGGAAAAAAAAAACGGGTGGAAAGGGGTAAAGAAGAAGGGTGGAGATCATGTCTACTGTATGGTCAGGCAATCTGTTGACTGGATAAGGCCGTCTTATCCGGAAGGGGTGCTGCTGTTGACGTTTGGCGACAAGGTCCTTGTCTTGTGAGGGTCTCCAATTCACTCTGCAATAGATACGCATTACATCTTCTACAAACCTTATTGCTTTTTTTTTTTTTACCGAGGGACTGCGGGGTCTGCGTTTGACTAGGCCGCACTGGTTTCGGATTTCGGTACCAACGTAACAGAAGCAGCACCCGCGTTTTGCGCGAATAAGACATGCCTCTTTGCTCGTGGGCCGAATAAAATAAGGGGTGGGAATGGTTTCTCTCTCGCTCTCTCTCGGACGTATTTAGGAGAGACCGAGGGGAGAGAGAGAGAGAGAGAGAGAGAGAGAGAGAGAGAGAGAGAGAGAGAGAGAGAGAGAGAGAGAGACAGGGGTGCGGCCTAACGAGTGCACAATAACGGGTAGCAACGACGTGATAACGACGCAGAATCACGTGACGGCGCCGCCAACCGCGACAAATCATGCGGGCAAAAAGGATGGAAAGCGTCAAAGATGGATGGCCGGGTCACGTGCCACCACCACTACCACCACCCCGCTCGTGGAAGGGGTTGTAATTAAGAGTTGTGCGTGAAAAGATTCGGGGTTGCAGCAAGCGCGAGCCGCGATCCGCGGTGCGGGGGCCGGCATTCGCCACGGACAAACGGCCAGTCAAATGGTGCAGCAACGGCCCGTGCGCTGCCGTGGCCTGCTGCAGCCGAATCAGAAACCACCGCGTGAGTCAGAATAGGGTATTTCGAAGAAGCTCAAACGCGTAAGAAGAAGAAAACCGGTAACAGTATGAGGGTAACCGCAGCAGAGAGTATCTCCGCCACGGCGTCGGCCACGAGCCAACTCAAAATTTCTGGAGGCCGGTTAGCTAGCTCTCGCTGACGATATGTCACGAACAATTGGTCAGGTCAGGCAGCGCAGACAACCTCCGCGCGGCATTCAAAGACACCTTTTCCACTCGCGTGAAGGATGCCTGCGCTGTCTGACCCTACCTCATGGACGTGACACATCGTCAGCGAGAGCCAAGCTCTCAAATTTTTGACGTCGGTTCGTGGCTGACGCCGTCGTGGCGGAGATACTCTCTGCTACGGTGACCCTCATGTTACCCGCGTTTTGTGTCCGCTGATGTGCTTCTTACCTTCGTTTTCATTCCCGGTTTGGACCCTATCCGAAAAAGTGTCGGGTCCAAAAACGTTGGTGACAAAAGTGAAGGCAGCCGTCCCATTGGACGCCGCGGGTGGGCGGGGCTTGTGGCACCGCGTTTGCATACGGGTGGCGCCACTGTAGGGCGCGGGAGGCGTGGCCTCCGCAGCTTCCCCAGCCGTTCCCACGCACAGGCATCACAACGGCACCAAACAATTTTTAAATTTGAAAAAAAAACTAAAAGGGAATATATATATATATATAAAAAGCGCAGATCCCGGTGGTGCGGTCGGTATGCACGGAGACAGCTGGCGCACACATAACCTCGCCGCATTCCGCACAGATGTCTGAGGAGCGCGTCAAGTGGAAGGCGATTACCGGGAATAGAAGAGGAGGCCGAGGGCGGATTGCATGCGAATCAGCAGATGCACAAGAGGGAGGCACAGGTAGACGTGCATCGTACGGGGATATGGCGGATGAAACGATGCGTTTAAACGCACACATTCATGCGTTTGGATATAATTAAGACGAAAGAGGGGACAAAAAGAAGGGACTGTAAGGACGTCGTCGTGGAATGAAGCCGGAAAAAGGGGGATAATTAAAAAGGTACGTCGCGTTCGTCGTCTTGCATATGTGTGCGCGGGCCGTGTGCGCGTGTGTTGATGTTTTTCCTGCTCATGATTAGCAGTGTGTCGTTGTGGCATACCTCCTCACTTTTCATCATTAAAATGTCAATTAAAAAGTGTTTTTTCCCCCTTGTTTTTCGTGTTTTCAAATCAATTCTTGAATTATGTACTGAGAGATTTGGAAATTGATTCGAGAAAGAGACTGTTGAGCAGCTCAGACCGTCTGACGTGTCCACTGACGCCTTCCCTCGGTGACGACACGGACCGGACCAAGAGAGAGAGAGAGAGAGAGAGAGAGAGAGAGAGAGAGAGAGAGAGAGAGAGAGAGAGAGAGAGAGAGAGAGAGAGAGAGAGAGAGAGAGAGAGAGAGAGAGAGAGAGAGAGAGAGAGAGAGAGAGAGAGAGAGAGAGAGAGCAGGGGAAGAGGGACATCGTATCAATGAAATTCATTTCCGGGTGACTCCTATGATAGCCCCATCTGTTTGTTTATAAGTTCACGTTGGGACAACAAACACGTATCCCCAAATATTGAACGGTTTATTTCTGTTGATGCGGGACCAACAATTCGTACACCGATACCGAGTCAGAAAATTGAACGATCGGCAAACGACATGAAAGTCTGATTAACATTCCCTCCTGTGCATGCATGCGGTTCGGTAACAGTTTTTGTATATACAGCGGCGAGCGGACAGACAGGGACCAGTATTTTAGCGCCGTAGGGAGCTGCCGAAGGTGCACACGCCGCCTGCCGGCCATACCCAACCCGACGTCTGATATTGAAATGAGGGAAACGAGTCAATAAATTTGGTATCTGAAGCCGCCGCCGCCGCGTGCGATGGGGAGAGAGGGAGAGGGGGAGAAACGAGGGGGACAAGAGGGAGAATAACGACAAAACAAGGAAACCACGTGCACAGAGCGTGGTGTTTTGGCTGCCAACAATAATATCCAAATAGAACATAGCTCTGTTTAGATGGAAACAGCTAGGGAAATCAATTCTAATTTAATTTTTTTTTTTGGACGGATGCCATACACACCGCGGCGGTACGGTCAGTGTGGTCCAGGGGCGCCGGTTCTTTATGGGGCGCCAAGTGTATCCATAACAACTTGTCGAAGGAGCCGGGAAGCAAGGCGCGGTGGGGAGGAGGGCTCTCTCTCTCTCTCTCTCTCTCTCTCTCTCTCTCTCTCTCTCTCTCTCTCTCTCTCTCTCTCTCTCTCTCTCTCTCTCTCTCTCTCTCTCTCTCTCTCCCCTCACCGACGCCGCACCGGCTCGTTTTGCATGATATATTGTCGCCCTGTGCATGTCCAGAGAAAATATTCGTGAATAAAACTGAAAGATACTTTTTATTTATTTTTTTTATAAAGAGGACCATCTTGTTTGTTTCGAGATGGCGTGCGTAGTATTTTGAAGCGATTGGTGTTTTACATGTGCACGACACACGTACGCGCAACACGCCTCGACATAGGGACAGAAGCATGGTCAGGACTTTGTCAGATTTTGTCCGACTTTGTCAGACCGGTGCAGCGACCACCGGTCGGGGCGGGGCGGCGGGGGACACCGGCTGTGTCCGTGGGCCATTCCCACTGACATGCGGCGAGTCGAGTGGAAAACTACTTTCCTTGGCGCCCTTCGTCTCAATTCCTCTCCGTTCCAGAGGCTAAACGGCACGAGTGCGAGATCTCGCATCGAAACATAATGCAGAGCGGAACAAATCGGTAAGTTTGAGGTTAGGCCTCTCTGGCCGGCCAGGTGGACGCGTTTGAATGTCGACGCCGCCGCCGCGGTTTCTGGTGTCCACTCTGTCAAATCCTGCGAAAGGGGAGGGGGAGGGAGAGAAAGAGAGAGAGAGAGAGAGAGAGAGAGAGAGAGAGAGAGAGAGAGAGAGAGAGAGAGAGAGAGAGAGAGAGAGAGAGAGAGAGAGAGAGAGAGAGAGGGAGAGAAAGAGAGTCCGTTCCCGTTCGGCCGCGATGTGCCGCCATCCGTTTCCCGACGCTGACCGCAATGCGCGCCAAAGTCTCTGATTCCTGTCAATCTGTCTTGCTGCTGCCACCGCCGCTGCAGGGGCAGGGCCTGGCAGGGTTGGGCTGGCTGGCCGGGTGCCCCATCGAGTCCCCCGCGCTTCCCTCCGGCGGGGAGCTCGAGCGCGGTGTACCTCCTGGAAACTTTTCTGCCCCCCCTGGATACTGGTCTCATTGCGGACCTCTCGCTCCCCGCACGCGTCACATTACGGCCCCTAAGCGGCGGCTGCAGAACGGGAGGTGTCACGACGGCGGGAGCGACGCTTTTAAAACAATTTCATTTTCTTATTTTCAATGAATGGCCCTTGTGTCCAGCAGAGCGTTCGCCGACCGACCGACCGGCCGGCAGTAGTGCCAGATAGCCGCTTCACGGCTGAGCGGCTGTAAGGAGCCGCGAAGGGGACGTGGTGGGAGGGGGGGGGGGGGGGGGGGGGGGGGAGGGGGGAGGGAACAAGCACGTCAAAGGGCTGCTGGAGGGCGGCGCCGGCCGGGACCAGCGAGCAAACCGAAAAACTTGATTAAATTCCGTAGCCCGGGGCCAAGTACCCGCATGGCTGGTGGCGGACGGCCCGCGACCGTCTATAGGCCCGCGCCAGGGCCGCCCCCCACCGCGTGCTGCGTCGATAGCCCTCCATACACACACAGACACACACACACTCACACACCGGTAACAAGCGCTTCCGATACACACCCCGGCACAAAAGCATTTTTTTTTTGTTTAGTCCGTCCGCCAGCTCCATGTGGGGATTGACAGCTGCCGCGCAAAAGTGACCACTCGGATGAGCCCATTAGGGTACACGGACGGAAGCGGCATACGCGGGCCACAGGGCCAAATGATGATCAAACTGGAATTGACAGGGATGCAAAATCATCGCCCCCCGCATAACAAGAAAAATAAGCATGTCGGCTGTATGAGAAATTGCTTCTGCTGTGCTGTATACAAGCAGTAATAATTGAAAACTTGCACGCGGCAACACACACACACACACAGGCCGAGGGAGGGAGATCGGCCATCGAGTCAGTCACTCGCTGAGTGAGCCGCGGCTGCCCAGCGCCAATCCGCTAATTATTTCCTCCTTCCGGAACAGGGCGGCCTAATTAGGATCATAACGACAACCAATTTTTCTCCGCAAAACTTCGCCTCCGGCGTGCGCGATCCGCGCCCGGCCGTGTGTGTGTGTGTGTGTGTGTGTGTGTGTGTGTGTGTGTGTGTGTGTGTGTGTGTGTGTTAGGTGCGTGGAATGGCGCGGCCGGCGCGCCTATGACGTGAGGAGGAGAAATTTATACCCGTTATACGCAGTAATGCGCAGTGCGTACCCGCGCCTTTCTTGGATGGTATTTCGACAAAGGAAAATTCGCGCTGCTCCTTCCTCCTCGCTTTAAAGGAACAGAGACGCCCTGCGCGCGGCTACGAGGGGGCAATCATTCCTGCCGCGGTATAGCTGGGGTTTCTCAAAGTTATTTCCGGCCGGCGGGCCGCGAAATCTAGTTCTGCCGACGTAATCTTTTTGTAGGCCGTCGCATTATACAGAGATCCGAGTCGGCTCCCGCCCCCGGCCAAATGTACAAAACCGCGATATAAACAAGAGCCGTCCGGTTAGCACGCGCCACCGACGCGCGAATTAAACTACTAAGCATTTAGCACCCGGGAGCGTCACTACTGCATAAATAAGACATGAGATCTGTCCGTCAGGCCGACGGCTGGCCATGGCCACTCCCCGAACGGGGGCTATCGCCGTACGGTACGAGCGCTCCCGTGCACAACTCTTCCGCAAGTGTGTTTTGGGCAGAAGTACGATGACCGACACGCATGCAAAAGTAATTTGGCGGGGCAGGAGACCGCGAAATGGTGGGCGGACGTTTTTGTCGGCGTGTCCCCGCTTATCAGTCCGAGTCAAGCGGCGTGGGCGAGGCCAAATACGTAGATAGTGAACGCCGAAATAGAGTCCAAGCGGCAGAGGATTGAAATATATACCAGACCGGAGCACCAGGACTAATTACCACGTACTGTTTGTTATTCATTTACACAAAAACTCGAGTGGCACGTACGGCTGGTCCTATTTCATTTCAGCCCCGCCTTGCGCGAGCAGTGCGGATTTTGGCGCCTTTTTTTAAAGTGATTTTTCCCCCTGCTTGCCGAGTTTCTGACACTAATGAGCCACCTGTGGCGACAAATTTAAATAACAAACGGACTGTTGGTGATGATGTGATCGGTGGCGCCCGGCGCCCTCCCTCTCCGCCAGCTGCTGCTGCTGCTGCTGCTGCTGCTGCTGCTGCTGCTGTTGCTGCTGCTGCTGCTGCTGCTGCTGCTGCTGCTGCTGCTGCTGCTGCTGCTGCTGCCGCCGCCGTTGACTGAGGCAGGACGGCTGGCGCGGGCTGGCGCTTCCCCCTGCCAATACACGTCTGGCCGATAGGGATCGACATGCAGAACTCGAGAAGAGGGGAGGGGAGAGGTGTGTGACATCTTAGTCGGATGCAAGTGGGTCTGCAGCCATCGTGTTGTCGTCTGGAATGCGACGCCGGCCGTATCAGTTGGCCGAGGCCATTCAGGGGACGGATAGAGTCCAATATAGAGGTGAGCAGGCCGGCTGGACCACGAGTGTCGCTCCAGTGCCAAGGTGACAGTGTGGGGGCGGAGTAGCCTGCTCCCTTTTGTTCTCCCGGCCAGGCGCGCACAAGTTCACATTTCTACGCGTGCACATATTTTTGCAGAGCGCCACACGCCGGCTGAGGCGAAGGATGGGCCGAATGTGCCGAATGGGCCAGGTGCGGGTCACCCTCTTCCAGACTTTTTTCGACGCGTGGAATGAGTTAAGGTCCTCCTGGTGCTTTGGGAGAAAACGGCGATCAGGACATCACCGTGGGCCCCATCAAAATAATTTGTGGCCACGGCAGAAAGAGGGGCGGTCGGTGTTTGCCAATGTCGGAGGGTTTCCCTCGGATTTCCCTCCATTCAGCTACGAGCGGAGACATGGCGAACCTCTCCTCGAGAGATTTCCGACCCGGCGCCAGAACTATAATGCACTCACTAGTACTTCCTTGCGGCCGCAGTAAACAAAACCCCACAAATGTCCCGCGAACACTGCACGTTTACGGGGGTCTCTCCGGACACAATGTGTCGTCTGCATGTCAACTCGCCTCCCCTGGAGGTCCGTGGCCGGACGGACAAGCCAGCAGACTATAAGAAGGCCCCGGCTCATCCTTCTATCTGCACAAGCCATCGCCCTGCCGGCCCTGCTCACAATACACGCAAAACATTTCCATTCCGAACGCTCGCCTCATTCCATTTCGCCCCCACAATGATGTCTGAGCCGTGCTTGTATTTTCCTACGAGACTTTTTAACAAGGTCAGCGCAGAGGGGGTGAGGGGGTGGGGGCGGCCGCAGTTGGTACTCTGCCAGCTGCCGGCGTGATAACCCGGCTATCGGGACCAGCAACGCTGTGTGGTGATTTCGGTGATAATTATCATGCATCGGGCAAAGTGGGGCGCCATATACCTGCGCCACCCCATGAAATATCGCAAGGCCGAAAAGAGAGAAGTAATGCGATTTTGGGGGGGAGCGGCCGCAACCGCAGCAACACCCCCGAAGGAGCTTCACCTGTCCGGCTCGGCTCGGCTCGGCTCGGCTCGGCTCGACTTTGTTCGGCTCGGCTGATTGGCGCGCCACCTCCGAAAACTTGGAAACAACCGAGCCACTGCCTCGTGCGCCCGGCCGAGATGCGAGGTTCTGTCGCCGGCCTCCGCAGGCCGGGGGGACCCTTAGGACCCAGGACTGCCAACGGCAGAGCCAAGGGCCGTGCGGCTTGCCAAATTACTAAAATAAAGGCGCCGAGCACAAATTGCCGGAAGGGCGGTGGAGGCGTGGCGCGGCCCGTCCCCGGGGGCCCCGCCTCATTTGCAGCCCCTGCCTGCCTGGGACAGATTTGCCTACTACGCTACGCACAAAAAAAAGTATCAAAAAATTAAATTAAAAAAAAAATCCAAAAAAGGAGGAAAATACAAATGCATCGATGGCACGTCTGCGGTGATTCGTGACATGCGCTGAGTATTTGCAGTCATCCGATTCAGCGCGCGCGCGCACACACACACACACACACACACACACACACTCACACACACTCACACATGCCAGGCGACTCTGGCGCCAGTCTCTTTAGGGATGCCTAAGCGTCACGTCAGCTCCGGCGGCCTCCCAGACACACACAGAATATGATTACAGGTCGGTTGGCGGCCGTGCCGGGCTCTTTACGGCTTCGCTAATCACTACGTGCGCTCATTTACGGCTCCGGAATCCTCTCTATATTTTTCCGTTCCGAGGCAGAGTAGTATACCGTTTACACGACGCGGCACGGTGAAATGTATCCGGATATGCGGTCAGGCAGCGAGAGAGAGCGAGAGCGAGAGCGAGAGAGAGAGAGAGAGAGAGAGAGAGAGAGAGAGAGAGAGAGAGAGAGAGAGAGAGAGAGAGAGATGCAAATGACGAGCGCGCCTGACAGGAGGAGGAGGCCCCAGTGAATGCGAAAGAGGCGCGTCCTGATTTGGCAGCCTGAGATACTAATCGTTGGCGGCGGCGAGGCGGCGGCGGCAGCAGCAGCAGCAGGGGAGCGCTGCTTCCAGGTAACCCGCACGGCACAGGCGCCAGCGTGCGCCTGCCAGGCCGGTGAGGACCGGTGAGGACCGCCCACCACCACAGTCCGGCGCGCCGCCCCCTCCCGGCTCTGAGACTCTGTCACGTGGTTTGTGAACGGTTGCGCCGCCGGTTGCAGCAGCAGCAGCAGCAGCAGGCCGCGCAACTGCGCGCGCTGAATAATACCGAAACGAGCGACAACGAGCGGGGAGAATAATGCGCGCAGGTTGGTAGTCCCGATCCAGACGTCATTACGCGCACACTGTTTGACTGTTAAGAGGCCTTGTGGCGACGCGCGCGCGGTGCGGCGGCGCAGGCAGGGCCGGCATACAGCCGCGGCAGCAGCCACAGCGAGAGCGGAGAGGCAGGACAGCGGCGCGGAGGAAGAAAAAAAAACTGTTGCATGATACAGAGATGACAGCGGCCGAAGCCCAAGCCCCAGAGAAGTCAAGCCAACGACGGTAACTGGGGGCCGGCGGCGCGCCAGCTGCGGCCGTCTTCGCGTCCCGCCCGGTTCTCCGAAAACAACGACGTCGCGTCGCTGACTGTTGATTGCTGCCGCGCAAGGATTGCCGGCGGATCGGCGAGCGCAAGCAGCAGCAGCAGCAGCAGCAGCAGCAGCAGCGGCAGTGCAGCGGCATGGCGTCCGCCACCATAACTTACCGGGGCTGATGCGGGACGCGGCGGAGGAGGTCGAGGAGGTGAGCCCGGCCCCGGCCCCGGCCCCGGCCCCGGCCCCGGCCCCGGCCCCGGCCCCGGCCCCGGCCCCGGCCCCGGACCCCAGAGCCGCCAACGCCGCCGCCTCTGTCGGACAGCGCATCAAGAGGATAATGAGACAAATAGCAGAGCTGATATCGGAGAGGCGTGGGTAACAAAACGCGCGTCGGCGATTCTAGAGTGGGGAAAATGTAGATGAGCGTGGTGTGTTTGGGAACGTTTTCGGAGGTTTCGCTAGATTTGTCATGGATTTGGCGAAGTACAAGGTGTGGGTCGGAGGAGGTGTGATCCAAGTCTCAACACCGATAGCTAGGAGAGAGAGAGAGAGAGAGAGAGAGAGAGAGAGAGAGAGAGAGAGAGAGAGAGAGAGAGAGAGAGAGAGAGAGAGAGAGAGAGAGAGAGAGAGAGAGAGAGAGAGAGAGAGAGAGAGAGAGAGAGAGAGAGAGAGAGAGAGAGAGAGAGAGAGAGGGGGGGGGGCGGTCAGGTCGGCCACTGTGCGACACGCAAGGGGGTGGTGAAGCCGGTAGGAAGGGGAATGACGGGGAGGGGTGAAAGGTAGGGGAAGGGGGGGGGGGCGTTGCAGAAACCAGTTGCGGCGGCGGGCACACACAGGCTGCCCAATCACTCAATGGGAGGCTCGCCTGTCGGGGAGAGGAAGGGGAGGGGAGGAGTAGGAGGTGGAGAGGGGGGACAGACAGGCCCGCGGACCGAGAAAGGAGAGGAAATTATTCAAGGAAACAGTTTTTCAACGCGTCCTCTTGTTCTGCGAAGTTTTTTTTGGCGGTGGGTGGGTAGGGGTACGTGTTGTCACAGTCCTCGCGTCACGTAACGCCCTACGCACTACGCGCGGCCCCCACTATGGTCCCTCCAAAGACAAGCCCCCGAGCATACTTGGCTAGAGAGCCGGGCCTGGCGGACCGGCCCGGCCCGGGGGCACCGGGGGGTATGTGGCATTTTACAGCCGCAAGAATGCGGCGCGGCGCGGATTACAACAGCGGACCGAGGCGCGGCGCTCGGCGCTCGGCGCCATCAGAAGTCGCATTCGCGTCGGAATGAAGCGTGTAACTGGCGACCAGGCCGGAGGCCGGCGGCGGCCGCACTAGACGAGGGTTAGATAATGACTGGTAATGAATCCCGGGTCTCCATAGAGGTGTGCCATTACACGTAGAGTGCGGGCTGCGGGCACAGAGGCGGGCTGCCGCGACAAACAGTCTCACGGGGACATGGAGGACGCAGATCAACGCTGGCCTGCCCGACTGCGCCTGCTGGGTAGGCAGCCGCCACTTGTGCGCGTGCACTCGTGTCGTGCGGGCTGGCCTACCCTGCCTCTCGCAGGCGCCCCGGGCCTCTCGCCGGTCTGCTAGTCTCTCGATGCCACTTGATTTTATGATAGGCAGGCAGTAACACAGTGCGCAGACGCAGGAAATATAGCCTGGCAGGTGGCGAAGTAATTAGGGCGAAATGACAAGAAGCGGTCGGCGTCGTCATGGACACCGGGAGACAGGACAGGAGTCTCGACAGAAGTCGCGCGCGAAATAAAACGCGCGTTGGAAATGAGTTCTGAGCGGGAAGGAGATCGCTGCGCCGAGAGCTCCGCGCCCCGCAGGCTGGGCCCCTTCTATTGTTTGATTTATCGCCGTCGGAGATGGCAGGTACGGGGTTCGGGCCCGGGCCGCGGGGGCCACCAGGTCGGCGCGGAGGCACTTGTTACGCGGCGCGGCGGAGGAGCCGAGGACGGACGGCAGCGTGGCATCGCGGCGGCGCATATAAAACCGTTAATGGGGAATTGTGGCAGCGACATTACAGGCCGCGCCGCGGCTGTGTTGGGCAACGCCAGATATGAGACATCGGCGGGGACCTCTGACTCACCGTCCGCCGCGGCCTCGGGGGACGCCGACGACCGTCCCTTGTCGTCGGCGGGGTCCGTGTCGCTGTGGCGGTCGGGGGTGAGGAGCAGCAGAGCCGCCGTGCCGTTGTGGGCGCTGGCCGGGATGCTGCGGGCCGGGGCCGGCGGGGACGACCCCAGCGAGAAGTCCAGGGGCTGGTCCTCGCTGTGCGCCGCCGAGCAGGCCTTGAGCGCCTCGAGGAAGGCGTTGGGGCTGCCGGGGGTGGCGGCCAGGTCCTCCGGCCAGCTGGGGGCGGGGCTGGCGGCGGGGCTGGGGCTGGGGGCGGCGGCACGGGGCGCCAACCGGGACAGGCTCTTGTGGAGGCTGGCGATGGGCGAGGCCAGCGGCGAGACGTGCTCAGGCCACATCATCGGCATCCCGGACAGGGTCCCGGACAGGCGGGGGGCCTTGGCGGCCGGGGGCGCCGCCGCGTCCTCTTCGTCGGCGGCCCTCGGCGACAGCGACGATGGGCTACGCGGGCTGCAGCGTGCGGGGGGCGCGGGGGCGGCCCACATCTGCGGCGGCGACACGCCACCCCCCCGGCCCCCGCGGGGGCATCCCTCCGGCGGCTTCCCTATGGTGTTGTTGTTGTTGGAGCGGGCGAGCGCGAGGGCGGCGGCCCGCTCCACCCAGCCGCGGACCTCGTCCTCGCCCACGTGCTGCGCCAGAGTCGCAATCTTCGTTGAAGTCCGGGGTGCAATGGCGGGACCAAGCTCCTCTGGCCTCCGGGGCCTCCGGTCTCCTCTCCGGACTCCGGGCGGCAGTAACGGCGGCTCTAGCGGCCCCGGCTCTCCGGGCACGCCGGGCACGCCAAGCGCGGACCCGCGGTCATAGCGGAATCATCGCACTTCACAGGCACACGCCACCGCGCCATCTGTGGGGATCACTGGGGTCAGGAGGGCCACCTCTCTCTCTCTCTCTCTCTCTCTCTCTCTCTCTCTCTCTCTCTCTCTCTCTCTCTCTCTCTCTCTCTCTCTCTCTCTCTGCCTCGGTGATAACAACGATAAACAAGCCGCCGTTAGAGCCCTAGACGCTGCTGGTGGCCGCGGGGTGTGGCGGGGTGTGGCGGGGTGTGGCACGCCCGTGGCGGTGGGTGTGTCCCTCGGAGGCATCTTAAAAGTGACGCCTGCGCGCTGCTCCGCGCCGCAGGGGCCGCAGGCCCGCTGTATGCAAGCAGGCCGGGCCCTTCCCTGTGGCCCGCTGGCGCATGCGTACTCGGAGGGCCTTCGCGCCTCCCCGTGCGCCCGCCCACCGCCACGCCCCCCCCCCTCCCCGGGCCACCCAGAGCACCGCCCGGGCGCTCAGAGCAAACGCTAATCACGCATAATCTTGGTCAATTAAGACGAGCACAGCACAGTCTCTCACAGTGCTGCTGCAGGGACACCCCGGGAAATCTAGACCCGTCAAGAAAAGAAAAGAAAGTTTTTCAGAACGAACAACCGCGCAGGGACGTTTGCGATCTTTATAAAGAAAAAACGTATGGCAATAATTATTTAAACGTCCCAGTCTAAAGTGCCACCTTCGGGGCGGCGCGGCGCGGGGCGGCGGCGGCGACCGGCCAGACCGACGGGAGAGATAGCGATCGGCGCAGCGCGGCGCCGGAAACTAAACGGCAATTAATGAATATGATAATTAAAACCACAACACATAGAACAAAGTGTCGGTCGGTACAGATGAGGCTGACGAGGCGAGAGGGGGAGGGGGCGGAGAGAGAGAGAGAGAGAGAGAGCGAGAGAGGGGGAGGAGGGGTGTCGATGGTGGAAGCGAGACAAAGGGACTGACGGGGTTGAATATTCGCGCAGGCGGTGGGAACTGCTGTCAAAGTCGAAATTTCACCGGTGGGAGACAGTATGGCGCTCCTGTCCGGGTCGCGGCTCGCGTCGGGCGGTCGGCCGCCTCTGCAGCGCGGTGCGGCACGACGGCGCGGGGCGGCGCGGGGCGGCACGGGGCGGCGCGGCGCGGCGCGGTACGGCCCCACTCGACTCGGCACGGCTCGGTGACGAACACTCCCGACCCGAGACGACGTCGTTGGCCTCGGGAGAGAAAACAAAATGGCGCCGCCCGAGGACTTTACAGAGAGCGTCGATTCTGCGACCGAACGGCGAGGAGGTCCGGCGCCGACTGACGCGAAGAGGGCGGTGTGATCGTCTTGAGAGCGCGGGGCGGGGCGGGGCGCGGCGGGGGCCGTGCGCGGCCTCAGGGGCGTTGCAAGGAGAGGGGGAGGGGCGTGAGGGCGCAAGGAGCGACAAGGGAAGGGGAGGAAGTGCACCGAGAGGAGGGGAGCGTGGCGGGGCCCCGGCGGGGCAGGCGGGGCTGGCGGGGCTGCCTGGGGCCCGGGGCGTTGCCGGCTGAGGGCGAGGGCCTCCGCAGGGGCCTTGGCGGCCGAGGCTATGCTCCAGGCCCTTCATGTCCGCGCGGCACGCTGCAGATTCTTCCCTCTGCCCCGCGCGGCATGCGTCGTCTGCTAGCGTCGTCTGCTAGTGCGGGCGTCGTCTGCTGCTTCCGGCCACATGCGGCGCACACCCTCCAACTGTTCAATGACCCCTGCCCCGCTCCAACCCCCGCGCCGCCAACCCACTTCACAGCCCGCGGTTAACCCTTCGCCTCCCTTTATTCACGTCGAACCGATGGCATCCGTGTCGCGCATCGGCACGTGATCCTCGCTAAACACCAACACGATCTGCATTGTGCGTGCATAAAGCGTTATTCGCACCTGTTGTGTTGTTTGCCAACCCCGCGCGGCGCTGCGGCCATTCATTCATTCATTCATTCATTCGACAAAAAGGGAGCCATCATCGGCTCGGCATCGGAGGTGCGCGGGGCCGGGCACGCGACACTGCCTGTTAGCATATAATGCGTGTGATTTGCATCGGCAGCCGCGTGCTCTGCTTAACCCTTTTTTATCTTTTTATTCATCCCATATAATGACGGTGGTGGTTGGGGTCGCGCGCGCCCCGGGCCAAACAGGGGGACTGCAGCAGCCATGTCATTACCGCGAGCACCGGGGCCAGGCCAGGGGACCGGGCCAGGGGATAAAAGGGTTGTGGCAAGTAGTCCTCTCGACTGCTCACTCACTCACTCGCACACACTCACTCACTCACACACGCTCAGCAGAAGCACTATCGCCGTGCACGCGCCGGAAGACACCGGCCGTGTTTTAGGCGGTGGTCGACCACTTCTTTGATAGGGCGAGGACTATCCAAACCACACGCAAAAAAAAAAAAAATCGCCAGCATAGGTGCTAATTTTCTAGTGGTATACGCCCAACTAACATTTTTTTAGCACCGGTGCTGACATTTTAGTTACCGTGCTTAATTTTTAACCACGTTACTAAAATTTTTAGCAACGGTACTAATTTTTATTCAGTTGGGCGCGACTTTTTTGCGTGCATCCCCCCAAAAAAATTTTAAAAAACTGAAATTGAAACGGATCCTAAATGGAAGAAAATGTGAAGGTTTGAAAAATTGTCAGGAAGAGCGGAGCGAACCAGGTTCCCCAATCCAGAATAATAATAATACACACCTGCCGTGTGGGTGGATTATTTTAGCAACGGCAGGGATGGCGGGGCAGCAGCGCGAAAAAGCGAAAGAGATATAACGGGGGTAGGAGGGAGGCGTAACATCAAGAGAGGGGGGGGGGAGCAAGAGTGGCGATGAAAGGAGAGCCATCCGAGAGAGAGAGAGAGAGAGAGAGAGAGAGAGAGAGAGAGAGAGAGAGAGAGAGAGAGAGAGAGAGAGAGAGAGAGAGAGAGAGAGAGAGAGAGAGAGAGAGAGAGAGAGAGAGAGAGAGAGAGAGAGAGAGAGAGAGAGAGAGAGAGGCGCCTCTGCTTCCCATCCGGCATGTCCTGACGCACCTCCCACTTATCATCAGGATAGGACTCCTCCCATATTTTTCGCGAGATCTGCGCAGAATCCCGCCCCCACTGCGCGCGCCCCACGACGCCATGGCCGCCGCGCGAATGCGCCCCCTTTCCCTTTTTCTTCTTCTTTTCTCTCCGCCGCTTCTCTTTCGCGCCGGGACCCCCCCCCCCCCCCCTCGGGCTCTGTGCCTCTCACTTCTCGCCCCAAAAGCACGCCCCAGAGACGGCCTTCTTCACCGCAGCCTGCACCGCCCCATGCAAAGGCACCCTGGTAAGGGATAGTGTCGCAACGGGAAATCCGACTGGTATCGCTTATTCAGAAAACTCGCGGCCACGCACCCTGACCGAACCGAAGCTCCTCTGCTTCTATACGTCTTCTTTGTTGCAGCGCCGCTGGTGGTGGGGGAGACATGAGCCAATAAAACATTTCCCAGGAAGTCCGAGTGTGTATGTGTAAGAGAGAGAGAGAGGGGAGAGAGAGAGAGAGAGAGAGAGAGAGAGAGAGAGAGAGAGAGAGAGAGAGAGAGAGAGAGAGAGAGAGAGAGAGAGGGGGGGGGGAGAGAGAGAGAGAGAGAGAGAGAGCGTGGCGCGCACCGGAGGTGTATGGCAAGCAGTAAGGTGCCCGAACGACGACGCTGTTCGTCGCTGTTTCGTCGTGTGAGTGTGTGTGTGTGTGTGTGTGTGTGTGTTGTGTGCCGCCGCGGTACCAAAAGGTGGGGGACTATGGGGCGTTGTGACACAGTGGCGTGTGAAGTGTTAGTGCTAGCAGGGCGAAAGAGGAAGGGAAAGGGAGGAGGGGGAGGGGGCGTGCAGTGCTGGAGATAGGGGAGGGGGACGCAGGGGGGGTGCCGCTCATAAAATCAATACGGAGATAACGGCGCGCTGCGAATGGCGGGGCGTGGCGGGGCCCAGGGGGCGGAGGAGGAGGGAGGGGGGGGGCGTCCGTTCGTATGCCGCGCTAGCGCGCTCGGAGCCCCATCCTCAGCCTCTCGCCGCTCCCGCCCCCGGCAACAAACATGCCTGATCAACGTTCTGAAAATCATTAAAAATCGTTTATTGAACTTTTTAATGTTTTTTTTTCCGTAAGACTGCTGTATACACTAGCTGTTCAGGTCTTTTATCCCCTCTCTCTCTTTCTCTCTCTCTCTCTCTCTCTCTCTCTCTCTCTCTCTCTCTCTCTCTCTCTCTCTCTCTCTCTCTCTCTCTCTCTCTCTCTCTCTCTCTCTCTCTCTCTCCTGGCCATACCACATCCAAATGGCCCCTTCGATGGCACTTCTTTCGCCGCTACCGTGCTGCGTGCTGACACACACAAGCAGCAGCAGCAGCAGCAGCAGCAGCAGCAGCAGCAGCAGCAGCAGCAGCAGCAGCAGCAGGCGCGCGGCGGGCTGGGCTCGGTAGTGCAAACCATTTCATTGACGAGTCTGTGTTGTCTGCTGCAGTGGACGTGGAGTCCGCGAAGGCTATCGTCCTGAGCACCGCGCTGGGAACGCTGCGCACTGACGGCTGCGCTGCAGGGAGAGCCGTGGTTGGCCGGAGACGTGGACCACTTTGCATGCGCCGCCTCCCCTTCCCCCCTCCCATCCTCCTTACAGCAAACAATATGCACGCGACGATTTTTTATTTTTTTTTTTAAGGTGGGGGGAGTGTTGTGAAGGGAAGGGTTATATGCAACAAGTCTCTCCGGTATTACGTGTGACACGCGACCGGAAACAGAGCCGCCCTTATCCTCTGCGCGACCCCTTTTTTTATTGTTTCCTTCCGCCCCCTATGTAAATGGGGGGTGAGCAAGTGGGTCAACCCTTTTTTAGTGGGGGCTGCCGCTGCCCTCACCGAGAGGGGACCGGAGGCCGTGCCGGAGGCCGTGCCGGTGATGGGCCATTAGCCGCTCTCACATGCATGCAACCCTCGGGGTTATGTGTTGTGATAGATGGAGTCGTTGTGCACGCCTATTAATTGAAATATACCGCGGGATGAGAGAGAGAGAGAGAGAGCAACGCATCCGAAAGGGGTTGTTGTAGTTGTTATGGTGGCGCACTAGTTAAAGAGCATCGCGTAAAACAAATATGGAGATGTATCGCTTTATTCCGAACTACATGATGCGCGTGATCGACACAAACGAATTATGTATACCTCCACGCTGCGAGCGCGTGTCTATATTAATTTCCGGGGTGGGTATGGAGGGGAGGAGCCGGATAGTTTGTTCCCACGCTTCCGTTTCAGACGGAAGGCGAAGAATAATCAGCGTTTCAAAAAGGAAAAAAAAACGTCAATCATTTGTTTGAACGAGTAATTCAATGGCAGGTGCAGAATGTGGGGAGGAAGGCTTCTGACCCAGTTGACGGATCTAAGACGATATCTCGGAACTGTGCCCGCACAAACATCCGCGAATCAAAACTCCTGCGAAAAAAAAGTCGATAGCAGCAGCTGATACATAGTGTGTGTGGAATCAATAGACGCTTTTCGCCCCTTCGAAATGCATTCAGGATATCGTGGGAAAACATATTATTCAGTACGCCTACATATAATCGGACAGGTGAGTTGTGACACATTTTCTGATCCGCCCGGTGGAGCGGTATAACCCTGCTTCCCCCACATCCTTTTCAAAGCGTCTGCGCCGTCCCCTTGCGTAATCGTTCCGTTTGCGAATGAACGAAACGTCGGACCTTGCCATATCTGGAATGCAGAATAAAGCGATTGATTCGGCTGCAGGAGTGCTCTGGTCCGACATTTGTGTCCGTAAATTGACTTGGGGAGTAATAGAATGATGGACTCATGCGTTTTCAGTTCTCCACTCTCTGCGCAAACACAGCACAAAAACAACACCGTCGGCTAAATCAACGCACTCGAGCTGTACGCGTACGCGTTTTCCAAAATGAAATAGAACCCGTTACGCGAGGCGCAAAAGAGGCAGCAGAAATAATTAAAATGGAAACAAATAACAAAACGCAAAAAAGAGTCCGGATGCAGCAGAAAATGTACACCGCCGTGGTCGCCGTGTTGACAAAAGGTCTGCGCTGCGCGCGCGAGTCGTTCGAGTCGCGCCAACGTGGTGGCGGCCCGATTTGATGGCCTCGCGCGCTTTTCTTCTATGGCGCGATATAATGTTATTATTTTGCAGCCGGGCAACGCGAAGTTTTATGGCGTTAGTTTCCGCATAATGCAATCAGCCGTGAAGCCGTTAGTGTATGGCCGGCCACGTCGTCGGCACTGCCACCCCCGGGCCCAGGCGGGCCCAGGCGGGCCCAGGCGGGCCCAGGCGGGCCCAGGCCCCCGCGGCTTACGCCTTCCGCTTGCCGCTATGAAAAACTCACGTGGACGCGCACTCGTGTTGGTTGTTTTTACGGCGCGCGCCGCAACTTGTCGTGTGTTGAATTCACTGGCGGAGGCCGGGGACTGTATTGCTCATCGCGCGGCTGGGGCCGCCGACATTCCTGGCGACAAACGCCTACCGTTCTGAATAAGGGCGCTCCCGGCCAGGGGAGAAAGCAGAAAGCAGCACCGGCTGTGTGGCTGTGTGGTGACGCCACTGGCAGGCCTGGCAGCCTGTGGCAGCCTGTGGCAGCCTATGTGGCAGCCTGTGGCAGCCTGTGGCAGCCTGTGGCAGCCTGTGGCAGCCTGTGGCAGCCTGTGGCAGCCTGTGGCAGCCTGTGTGGCAGCCTGTGGCAGCCTGTGGCAGCCTGTGGCAGCCTGTGTGGCAGCCTGTGGCAGCCTGTGTGGCAGCCTGTGGCAGCCTATGTGGCAGCCTGTGGCAGCCTGTGTGGCAGCCTGTGGCAGCCTGTGCTGACTTTGAGCGCATTCTGTTGTCGCGGGCCTCACCAGCCCCCGGCGGTGGGACGCGGTGGGAGCGCCATCGCGGTGTCAATCAAGGTTTCATATAGAAGAGTTCCGCAGACCGCGTCGTTAAAATCGCGCCGTTAAATCGGCTCGTAATGATTCCAATCGGCTAATTTTCCCGGCGGCAGGAGAAAGAAGAGGAGCGTTCAGGTCGGGGGTCATGAAGAGGCCAGTCTCAAAAAAAAAAAAAAAAAAAAGTTAAGTCCAAAAAGGTTACCAATTTTTTTTAAATGTTCATAGGAGCATCACAAATCACAAATGCGTGCACCAAAAATAATATGTTCAAAAAATTCAACCAATCCAAATCAAAATTCACATCGGTGATACACCGTATTAAAGCTGCACTTCCCCCCTCGGCGCTGACACCCAACTTGGCACCTCGTTGCTGTTCTACTGCGGCAAACAACGTGTCAATTTTCCGAAAGCCAGAAGGGTGTAATTTCCTTGGCCGGGGAGGGGCGGCTTTTTCGAGTACCGATTAGGGGTTGGGGGCGTGGCGCGGGCGGCGCGGGCGGTAAGTGGCCTGCACTTTAGAGTAACGAGTGCGTACACTTGTTGCGTGGCGTCGCGTGACGCGGAAGCCGCCGCGGCTGCATATTTAGGCCGCGTACGAAAGTCGCCGAGCGACGCCTGCGGCTCTTTCGGAAACGTTTTCCACCCCACGGGGCGATAGCACAGACAGAGAGGGAGAGGGCGTGGAGAAAGAGAAAGAGCTAGCAAAGGGGTGAGAAGACGAGTCGTCTCAAGATCACTTCAAGGTCATGCGATGCCTTAGCGCGCGCACATTGCAGTGCCGATGACACGCCCTGCCCCCCCCCCCCTCTCTCTCTCTCTCTCTCTCCCCCCCCCTTTCTCACGATCCGCGCAACCTAACTGACAGGGACGGTAAGTGAACACGTGACTACCCTCATCCAATAAGGGATGGGGTGATATAGGGGTGTGGGGGTCCGCGCACAAATCCTGTGGCACGTCATGAAGGCCGCCCCCCTGACTAGCACTGCGCACCCGATGTGTCGCGTCCACCCAAATATTGTTATTCCGACAGGGGAGAAGAGCACAGCGGGGAGTGGGGGGGGGGGGGGGGGCTGTCTGGTGTCTGGTCTGGACTGTACCCGAACACTGTGAACACTGTTCCCCGAGACACCCGCAATGACTGTGGGTAGGAGCACTTCTAACGGGAGTCCTGTCCTAATCCGTTACGGTATGCTAACGGCCCGGGGCGTACCGCCACGCTATGCCACGCGCCCGAGGGCGATTTGCGTCGATTAATCGACAGGTATCTCGTAATCAGAGCCTGTATGCGCACGGCGTACCTCCCCCGTGCCGGTAGCAGGCGGGGCAGGCAGGTGGTGATGGTGCAGCCGACCCCCAGGTAGGCAGGGTGCCTGATAACACCGCTATGTGCCCGTCATTAGGGAGGGCCGTCTTGTTTGTCTCTCTCCCGGCGCCCAGTGGAGAGAGAGAGAGAGAGAGAGAGAGAGAGAGAGAAGGTCTAGAGGAGATGGTATCTGGGGCCGCTTATGGCACGAGGCCGCACGCGGCGCAGGTGACAGCCGGGCGGGCCAGTGGCATCTCATCATCCCCGTCGGAGCTCGGTGAACGATCAGCCCTCGTGGAGCACCCGATGCTTACAAATGTGGTACATTGTCTCTGTGTTTGTTTTCCGTTTAAATCGACGGCGCCGCACGGAGGAAAAGAGATTAGTGGTCGCAACTAATTTTCAAGTTGATTTTCAGACAAGCAGTAAATTTTTGTTCGGAGAACGAAATTTCTTTCGAACTAAATTTTAGTTGCACTAACGCAACGTTAGTTGCCATAGCGCAGACGTTCGCTGAAGGAGCAAAAAGCAGAAAAAAAAATGTTCAGTGCCCGCAACGAACCTCTTTGTTGGAGCAACTAACATTTCGTTGGTGCCCTTAAATTTAGTTCCCACAACAAAATTTTCGTTCTTCGAACACAAATTTACTGTTTGACTGAAAATCAACTTAAAAATTAGCCGCGACCACGAATCTTTTATCTGCCGCCGCCGCCGGGCTGGACTTGATCTTGAAACGCTCTTTTGTCATCGGCCACTTCACTTCCTAGTCGCCAGAGTGGCCAGTGGGTCAGCGGGCCGGCTGAAGACCCTTGCATGCCGATGCGGCCTGCGGTCCCCGCCCCCCGAAGGCTGGCCTGGTTCTGTCACATGCCGGCCGTCCCTGTCAGGGCGAGTTACGTGCACTTGTAGGGGCTATTCAAATATCATTCTAATCTAGTCCCTGACAGACGGTCGAGGGGGAGGCGGCAGAGGCGGCGGGCAGGCAGGCCGGCCGGGGCCGCGAGGGACACAGTCAATCTGCTGAGCCGGCCGACGCTGTGGGCTGGGCTGGGCCAACATAAGGATCTAGTGGGCTTTATGCGCGGCGCGTATCGGCTGGGTTAAACTCGGAATGAGGCGAGCTGCTGTCCACTGCGGGGCCGCAGATTATGTTGTCGAATTATTCTTAGTTTAGCCCGCGCTCTGACATTGATGAGTCAGTTCAATTGCGATCGAATTAGTTTAGACGCAGTGCGCCATGATTAGGTGGTTATTGCGTTAATTAGACTGAGCTTGTGCCGTTTGGAGCCGCACGAGCCTCAGCGCCGTACATCGCAATTGGATCAAATTCCGACTCAAACTCTTGAAAGGGTTATTGAAATTCGTAGGGAAATTCATAGAAGAGGTTATTTTGTGCGGCGGCGTATCCCAATATGAAACTGGCGCTGGCTCCGCTGGCTCCGCTGCTGGATCGGCCGTCACGCAGATGTCGGACCATACATCACGCCGCGCTTCCACGTCTCCCCCGTCAAACTGGACGGCGCGCCGCTCTTAAATTCATTTTTATGGCGCACTTTTAATTCTCCAGCGTGTGTTCCAGGTCGAACACATTAATGCGGAAACTATCGGGAAGGCGCTGAGAGAGACAGAGGGAGGGATAGAAAGAGAGAGAGAGAGAGAGAGAGAGAGAGAGAGAGAGAGAGAGAGAGAGAGAGAGAGAGAGAGAGAGAGAGAGAGAGAGAGAGAGAGAGAGAGAGAGAAAATGTTCACAGACAGCGTGGCGTGGCGCGTCGTCCGACCCCCATGCGTGGGCTTCATGTGGGTGGGGTTGGCACCCCTCCCCCCATCTCTCTCTCTCTCTCTCCCTCTCTCATTGCCTCTCTCTCTCTCTCTCTCTCTCTCTCTCTCTCTCTCTCTCTCTCTCTCTCTCTCTCTCTCTCTCTCTCTCTCTCTCTCTCTCTCTCTCTCTCTCTCTCTCCCACCTTTTGGAGCCGCGCCAAAGGCCGTAGAGTCGAGGCCCCCGTGGTGGCCGCGCGCGCGTCCCATGTAAACAGCTGGCGACCAAAGCGAGCGATGGTCCCTGGAAGGAAGGGAAGGGAGGGGAGGGGGGGAGCAGCGGAATACGGGGGAGGGGCGAGGGGTCAGCCGTGGAAGTCCATAAAGTAGAGATAGAGACAGAGAGAAGTCGTTTGGGGAATGCTTTACCAATTTATAGCCAAAGACAATGCGCTCGCACGGCAGCCGAGCGAGCGCTGCGCGCCGCGGCGCTCTCAAATAATTAATCACCATTTCTCTCGGATAAACACTGAAATTGAATGGAGGTGGTTATCTCGTCCTCCGCGGCCTCGCGATCGGTTCCGATGCGGCCAGCCTGGCCAGCCCCATGCGGCCTGCTGTCGCATTCGGGTTGATGAACCCCGAAGAACAACAGTCCAGAGAGCAGATGAGAAATTTCACTGAACGTTGCAATTGAAACACGCAATCAAACGCAATGGCCACTCGGATTTTGTACGCAACTCGACGAAACGTTGGCCGGCGGCCGATTTCCCTTCCTCCCCCTTCTGCAACTTTAAAATGAAGCGCCGCGTGGTGATCACAATGCGTTCATTTCACCCCGCGCCGCCTGGTCTCTGCTCCATTGACGTTTTGGTTACAGTTTTCGCGCGCTTCCCTTTGTGAAGCTGCAAAGTCAGCGGCGCGGCGCGGCGCGTTCGACGCGAGGCGAGGTGAACCGGATAAAACAGCCCCGATATAAAAAAAAAAAATTGGAAAAAAAAGAGGAGGAAAACGGTCGTCTTCAAAAATGGCGGCGCGCCATTGTCCGCTTTAATAAACAGTAAAAGTTTAGTCAAATTGGCCGGGAAGGGGGGGGGGAGGTGATTTGGGGGAGGGGGAGGAGCGGGGGAGGACGGTCTGCGACGCAGGCTGTAATACGCTGTGTGTGAGGGTTGCATTCAAAACAGGTCGAGCGTGGACGCTCTGCAAAAGAGTTTCGGGGAGGGATGTGTGTGTGTGTGTGTGTGTGTGTGTGTGTGCGTGCGGAAAGGGAAGGGGGGGGGGGGGGGGGGCGAAGGGGTGGTGGCGGGTTAGCGGTGGTGACACATGATGTGGTTGTAGAATCTCTGGTCGCGCACGTGGGCCGCTCGCCTTCTGTCCCTTATTTTTAACAAACTGGGGAAAAAATTTCTCTCTCTCTCTCTCTCTCTCTCTCTCTCTCTCTCTCTCTCTCTCTCTCTCTCTCTCTCTCTCTCTCTCTCTCTCTCTCTCTCTCTCTCTCTGCCCACTTTGTTCCTAAGAGTAAAAATGAACTAGAGCACCGGTCACGAACCAGCGTGAAAATGGTGATGTGGTGGTGTGGTCGCGTGCCGGCGTCTCATTGGCATACGGATGTGGGTTAAGTGGCGCTGATGCATCGCGGCACGAATGCGCGCGGCGGCCGGCAGCCGCGCTGGCCACGCTTCAGCAGCCTCAGCGGCTTTAGCGGAGCTCCGCTGTGATGACGTCTCCATGTCACCACGTGTGGGAGGCCGGAGGCAGACCGGGCGGGCGGAGGCTGTTTCGGTTCTGCCAGCGCACGGCGCCAGTTTCCACACAGAGTGCTGTTCCGCCTCTGTCCGAAGCGGCCATTATATGTCAGCGCGCCGGCGGAATCGGAATTTCTCATACCGATGCAGTGGACGCTGGCGGCGCTGCCCTTCTCCTTCCCGGCCGGCAGTGCCTCATACACTGACTTGGTCACAACGTTGTTGGTGGGTCTGACCTTTTTGCCCGGCAAGGCCGCCCGTCTTGCGCTGTGCGCTCCGCGAGACTTTATTGTCACATTCGTGGCGAATGGAGGCCAGCTGGCGTGGCGGCCCTGCTGCCCCCGGCGGCCCCCGCTGCCCCCGGCGGCCCCCGCTGCCCCCGGCGGCCACCGCTGCCCCCGGCGGCCCCCGCTGCCCCCGGCGGCCCCCGCTGCCCCCGGCGGCCCCCGCTGCCCCCGGCGGCCCCCGCTGCCCCCGCTGCCCCCGGCGGCCCCCGGCGGCCCCCGCTGGCCCATGGGGGCCTCTGGCGCTCGCCATGAAGTGCGCGTCACAGAGGCTATGCTAAGTGCCTTGGAATCCCAGTTATGCTGCCGCTGCCGCCGCTGCTGCCGCGGACAAGGAGATCATATAATGTCGCATGTGAGTGCGCACTAGTGCAGTAACGACAGCTGCATCGACCGTAATGCTTGCACGCTGCTATCATCGCTCAAAAAGAAAAATGCCCCAGGCGCGGTCCGAGGCCGCTGAAGCACCGCCGAGCCGGTGGTCGGCCGAGTCCGTCGTGTCCGCCGCCCCGCCCCGCCCCGCCCCGCGGCCGGCACCCCAGCCCCCACGGGGACGGCCACACGGCGGGGCCGCGGGGCCTACATATACATTCACACCGTCCCTGCAGGGCCATTAGCGCCGCGCAGCAAACCAAAATACAAGTCCAGCCCTCTCGGGGGGTGCCGCCACCCCCATGATGCTTCCCCCGACACGATTATTTTTTTTTTTGAATGTTTTTTTGTTCTCGTCCGGAAACCACCCGGATGCCGGATTCTGACACGCCGATGGGCATTACGTAATTTGTGACCGGCGCGGTCTCTAAGAGGCAGCAGCAGACGCCACGCCAACCGCAATGTGACTTCTTCGAAATGTTCACCGCCTTCTCGTTCCGGAAGTGCGGCGCGGCCCCGATATTCCGACCGCTTCCTTACGACCCGAGCGATACATCCGAGTAACAATCGAATGTAAAGGGATTCATTGTTGATACACTTCACACCCGCCCGGCTGCCGCCGCCGCCGCCGCCGCCGCCGCCGCCGCCGCAGCAGCGCTGCTACCGGCCGTGAGGCCGAGACTTTCTCACCAAATTCTTCTTCCAGAAGGCGCAGCCACCGCAACAGAGAACACCCACATCGGGCCGAGCGCGCGCCAAGGCGGTGGTGCGGCCGCCCCACGGAGCCACAGCAGACCCCTCGGACCGCGAATCGCTAATTATTGCCATTGTTGTTGCAGTCTAATTAATGATTGCACTTCGACGTTCTCGAATAAAAAAAAAAAAGTGGAAACACACGTATCTGGCTCAGTTTGTACGCGCATAGGGTGCACGCGCAAAAAAAAACTCTCGCAATTAGAAATTGCACGAATAATCACCGGCCGTATTTCTCATACTTGACCGTCGGTGGCTGACCCTATGGAAATTTCAAATGGGCATTCCCCCGCATGGTTGCAGATTTTGGTTGGCAATACGGTACCCCACGACGCCATGACGATTTCTCATACCCGGTCTAGGCCGTGTTTCGGAAGCTTTGTTTGGAAACCCTGTATTCAAATCGGCCGCCCTCCCCCTATGGCGTAACGCTCGGCGCGGTGATGACAGGCCGAACGCCTCGGCGGGGTCCAGGGCGCCCGGCTCGGCTCGGCTCGGCTCGGCTCGGCTCGGCTCGGCTCGGCTCGGCTCGGCTCGGCTCTCGTGCCGACACAAAGTAACGTTTCGGGGAACAAAACGAAACGCTCCCGTCAGGGCTCAATAAATATACGGAAACTCGTGCACGCTGCTCTCACGTGACGAACAAACGGGGTATGGTAGCCGTGTCCGTGTGTGCGTCTAGGGATAATTAATTAGAAATAAACGAGCATATGGGAAAACGAACACAAACTGCAATTAGTCAGTAGACACGACGCCTATGCAATTCAATGAAACGCGTATAAAAGGCGCGCGCGCGCGCGCACACACACACACACACAGGTGAAACAAATCGCGTATTCATGGCTGAGAATTCGTTTGGCTGCGTCGAACGCGAAAAAACTATAGACTTAATACAATTACCACACGCAACTTGTGTTTGAAAAGTCGGCTGTGTTGCGTTCTCCCTCTACTCCCGCATCGCACATTCCACGCCGCCATCTTGAAGGATTTTTTTCCCTCTATCTATATATATCTCTCTCTCTCTCTCCCTCTCTGTTATTTTATTCCGGTCGGGCAAAAGAAGAATATTCCCTCTCGCATAACTTGAGGCTAATTTTCCGACCTGACGCCGGGGAATGTCATAGCTGACTAGTTCCCCGGCCGCCGGCCGGTGCAGGTGGGGAGGCAAAGGCAAAGGCAAGGCGAGGCGCGGCGAAGCAGCGGAGGCGGCAGCGGCTCGGTACGGCGCGACCGGTGGGAGGGAGCGGGCTGCGGGCTGGGCTGGGCCAGACAGACGTCAACATTCCCTGGTGATGGTGCGGTGATGGCATGTAAAATCCCCAGTACACCCTGTCCAACTAGGACCAGAAATTTAAGAAAAAGATTCGGAAATTCCCGGGAGTCTGTCCGGAAACATCCTGGAAGTTTCAAAACTTTTCCGAAAATACCTGGAAATTTTCGGGTCAGCTGAAACACTACATCCAACGCCCTATCTCCCCTCACCTATCACGTGCGCGTCCGCGCGAAACTTGTCCCGAGCGCAACCCTAATCTTGTCAGCACAGTCTGAGCGCAATTAACGGCGCCTGCCTGGGTAGGCAACCACGAGTCGTTGTATGCACGCGTGTCGTGCGGGCTGGCCTACCCAGGCACTCGCAGGCGCACAGGCCTATGCCATAGCCGTACGCTGCCGGCCGCACCGCCCCAGTTGGGCCTGCCTGGGCTTTCTTTACGCGTGTGAGGGAACACCGTGCTACTACTCTCTTGGCAGCGAATGACTGAGAAACATAACCCGCGGCGCGGCTGCGCGCGGACTGGTGGCGGTGATGTGCGATTCTCGGAAAATGTCAACAGAACGTGAGCCGTGAGCCCCGCACTGTGCGCGGCAGGACCGGCATTGTCTTTACTGCAGCCCATCACCCGGCGTGCCTTTCAGGCGCCAGCTCTTCAAGCTCTTGAGGACCTTCGGGCCCTTCAGGCGGGCGTATCGCTGCGCAGCGTGCAACACGACGCGCAGAAGCGAAGAAAGTTCGTCATTTGGGTGCGAGAACTAAAACACTAATAATAATAATAATAATAATAATAAAAATGAAACAGCAACCTCTATGTCTGTCACGAAATTAACCACGCAATTCGTTGTTGTTGCAACAATTTTTTTTTATTTTTTTTTTTTGCGTGAAGGGGCCATATGTAAGAGCTTCCACTCACTCCGGAGCGGAGGCCGTCGGCCTGCTGTGCCCTCTGTGCAGGCTGTGCAAGGCTAAGATGATGCGCCGCGCCCTCTGCAGTTGCAGGAGCCGCTCCCAGAGGGCGCCAGCGGGCGCCAGCGGGCTGCGGCGACCGGCGCGGTGTGCGAGTGAACGGGAAAATAAAGTCTGACTTCGCTGTAAAATTTGAGCCCAACGTCTGCCTGTGACTAAAAAATGGTAGCAAACCTCTTGGATTTGTTTTTTTCTAAATTTATATTTTTGTTAATTTTTTTTTTTTTTTAGATATCGATTGTTGCAGGATCGCTCTGCTGCAGTCCCCGAGCGTTTGGTCCGGCCGCTGCCGGCCGCGCTGGCCGCTGTCCATGCTGGCGGCGGCTGCAGCGCGCACCCCGTGATGACTGACTATCCCCTTTTCTTTTCTCATTTACCCTCCCCTACGTTCTCTCTCGCTGTGTCGCTCTGTCTCTCTCTTCCCCCCCCCCCCCCCCTCTCTCTCTCTCTCTCCCTCTCTCTCTCCACCCCTATCTCCTTCTCCGTCCCTATTAATTATAACATGGGCCTAAGCAGCGTGTGTGTGTGGGGGGGGGGGGGAAGCACGGAGGAGGGGTGGCGGAGGAGGGGAGGCCGAATCAATAATGGAGACGACGTCTGCATTCGTTGCCACGGACTGCGATAATTAAGCAGGGCCCGGCCCCGCCGTATCGATCTCAGGGTCCGTCCGAAAAACACGTGACGTGAAGGGCATTAAATAGTCCCGTCCAGCGGGACATGCTTCTTCCTCAGTAAAAACCATTTGCCCCCCCCCCTCCTAAATCCGCCACTGATTTTTCACTATTATTTTTTTTTCGACTGGCATCACGTATTTTATGGGTCTGACCATGCAGACGACCACCACCACCACCGGCAGGAACGAGCACGGGAGATGACGGCCGACAGCAGCGGGAGCGGGGGCAATACTCCAAACTGCGCAAAATTTAGATTCCTGCGCCTCCATCCTCCTGTCGTCTGGTGTGTTTGCGGCACTCGCCGCTGTGCTTTAACTGGTCCGATTAATCCCCTTCCCCTCCGAATCTGCCAAGCAGGCGCCCTGATGGTCCGTGCACCACCCACCCGGCCAGCCACCCACCGCCCAGCAGCAACCCCCCGCGGCCCGCGGCCCCACCGGTCCCCGCCGCCCTCCGGTCCGGCCAGCGCACAGCCCGGCGCACAGCCCGGCGCACAGCCCGGCGCACAGCCCGGCGCACAGCCCGGCGCACAGCCCTGACGGCGCACAGCCCGGCGCACAGCCCGGCGCACAGCCCGGCGCACAGCCCTGACGGCGCACGGTCCGGACGGCCGCAAATGCTCTCATTTCCCCTCCCCTTTCCCTCATTCGCCACACAGTCTCCATCATAATAAGGGAGCAGATCAATAATGAACGCACAAGCGCTGCGCCAGGCCGTGGCGAGCCGGGCTGGCCGGACGGCCGGCTGGTCCTGCTGCAGGCCCCCTGCTCCAGCAAGACGCATAGCAATCTGAATCTGCATGAATTGACGGACCTATTTGAGCTCTCTGTGATATACCGTCGCGCTCCGCGATGCGCGGACGGACGCACCGGTACCCGTGTGTATGTGTGTGCGTGCGTGCGTGTGCGCGTGTGTCACGATAGCACACGCCTCCACATTATACACAACACGCGTCCATCTCGTCATGAATTACCCCCTTGACAGACACACCTGCCACCGCCCCGGCCCGCACACACACACACACACACACACACACACACACACACACACACACACACACACACACGTTTTGCATAGCGCAGCGCCGCGCAGTACTCGTAATGCGCTGCTGATATCGACCCAAGGAAGCGTGGTAAGTGCAGGCGGGGCGGGCTGGCGGGCCCCGGCCGTGTCCTTGTGACAGGGTGTCCGTCGGCCCCGCCGGCCCCGCCGGCACTCGAACACTAACCTGACGCACTCTTGTCTGTCCGAGTGCATCTCGGTGTGCGGTACGTATGCACTCACCGGTGCGCGCGAACACACACACACACACACACACACCAACTCATCGCACCTCTCACGGAGTGCATTACCGCCGCTGTCGCTCCCCGCAAACGGCTTCATTTACGTAGCACATTACTCGTGTTTGCCGCGCAGCAGCGCGGATTTGCATTCGTAAATACCGCCGCCCTTTTCATATCGGTAATTGCCGTTCGCAATGGTAATTGGGTGTTTGCGCGTTCGGGGGCGGACGCTCGGCATATTTTGTGCCTGCCTACGGACGACCCCTGGCCGTACCTTGGATAGGGCGGCAGCGGCGGTGGTCAGCGCAGCCGATCTCCGACCGCCGATATGCCGAATCGGGTGTTATAAATGGCTGCTGCTCTCTCACGTCCCTCCGGAGGGAACAGTACGGAATCGATTAAAAACGCCGACACCACACGTGCCGTGTGCCGTGCGCCCCTATTTTTATATTTTATTTCGATTACTATCATCACGCGCGATAGCCCTCGACTCCTATATCGATACATCGATACGGCACGCGGCAGCTGATGGGCGCTGAGGGCAGCAGCAGACGACAAGCAGACGACACGGCAGCGCCGACTAGTTTACGTATTTCTTATCAAAACATTTCCATACTTCTGGGGAGGGGGGGGGGAGGGTGTTACGATTCACGTAAGTATTTAAATTTTCAGGGGGGAGGGGAATGCGAGTAGTGTCGATTACTTTCGTTTTCCCGCAGGTGACCACCGACCGCAACAAAGTGTAGAAAGGTAACTGAATAGCCCGTGCACTGGCACTGCCTTTCCATCGGCACCCGGCCTGCAGCAGCTGCTGCAGCGGCAGGCGACACATCATCGGGCTCCGGGCTCCGGGCTCCGGGCTCCGGGCTCCGGGCTCCGGGCTCCGGGCTCCGGGCGGCAGGTCGGACGCGTGCCGCCTTGTGGTGCCGGGCCGGGGGTAGCAGAAAAGGGTTCGGCCCTAACGGGCTCTGGCCCGTGCCCGCCCAGCCAGCTGCCTAAACTGATGATGGTTTGTTTTGGCGCCGCTCGCTCCATCGGACGGGTTATGCAGTCCGCCCCGCCCCTTTTTCGACTTCTTCTCCCCCCACAGTCCCCGTTTCGTTCTGTTTTCGCCTACCTTCGAAGAGCGCGGCATGCACCGGGCAGATGCACTCCGAGAAAGGTTTATCATGCAACTCACGTCAGAGTTTATTCAGCGCAGACAAACGGTTCTGGTCGGAGCAGAGGGTGTTTGACTTTGCCTGCGTGCGGGAAAATCGAAGAAAAATCAGTAAACCACGTGACCTCGGCACGAGTCCTCGCAGCGTCGTCAGAGTGGAGAGAGCAAACTGTTTTCGGCAAACTGGCGTTCGGTGTGTGTGTGTGTGTGTGTGTGTGTGTGTGTGTGTGTGTGTGTGTGTGTGTGTGTGCACTCTCAAATCGAGCAAGCGTCTTTTTACGGAGGACGGACGAAAACCGAACTTACTGGAATCACCATCACAGCACGCCTGCCTACCCTCGCGGCCAGGCCAGCCGTGCGGCGGTGGCAGGAGCGTCGCGAATCGGGAGGGGGAAAAAAATCATCTGTACGTATCTGTGGTGTCCGCTGGGCCGCTGGGCCGCCGGTGCGTGGCGCGCTCTATTCGCGCAGCTGATTCATTTCCGTGACAGGAAGCCTCACCGGGTGCACATCTGCTCGGCAGGCACAACCCCTTGGCATGCCGCCACCGGCGAGCGCAGTGCGAGCCCAGCGCGCGCGCGCGCGCGAGCGAGCGCACACACACACACGCACACACAAAAGGATTCCGGAAGCATCATCCAAGGACACTTACCCTTTCTCTGATTACACAACACCACACGCGCCAAAGGGGTGTGTGCCAGGGGGGTGCATTATGTGTGTCTACAGCGGCTACTTGCGGCATTTTTTTTTTCTGGCCCCCAGTTTCACTGTTTTCTCGTTCAGAGCTGCAACCATTTTTTTAAAGATTTTTTTTTTTTTTTTTTTTTTGTATCTTCGTTGCGGGGTGACGATCCTGTCGAACACCGGGGGGTTGATGATGACGATGATTCGTACAGAAATGATGATAGATCGATGACAAAGATCGATTCCCCTTTCCGCGAGATTAAAAAAAAAAAAAAAAAAAATAGCACGACCACAAATCGCGAATTTTCAGAAGAGAAAAAGTCGCGCTAAAAATGAAATCGACAAGGGCGCCGGCACAAAATTTAAACAGAGAAATCAGGCAGATTTCGTGTGGACATCATTTCTCTCGGGAGGCGTGGCCGCTGCCGCTACCGGGCCGCAGACAGAGGGCGGTGCGGTGAGTCGACGCCAAAGGGTCGCCGAAGACCACACCACTCCGGTATTTTCACGTTGACCGGGGGCCCTGCGTCCGCACCGCCCCGTTATTAACATGCATGTTATTAATGGGAATAAAACGGTAGGTTATGTGAGGGCGGGCCGAGGCCGTGCAGAGACCGCAGCTGCCTGTGGCTGCCTGTGGCTGCCCGTGGCTGCCCGTGTGGACCAGCCGGCGCCTTGTCATCGTCAACCCGTGAATGCGAAATGGTCTGGTTCTTGGCCTGTTTCTGGCCAGGCTCTGCTGGCTCCGCTCCGCCGCTGGCGGTAGGCGGCTCGGCTCGGCCCCCACGCTCCGCTCAGCCGGGGCGCCCGCATACCGGAGGCTAGGCAGCCCGCCGCACAGCGCTGCGTTGGGCATGCATATGCATCAGCCGCCAGCGGCGGACACGAAGAAAAAAAGAGAAAGAAAGAAACGAATGCTCCGAAACGGAGGCTGCAGAAGCCGCGACGGTGCGACACGGCGAGATCATTTTGAAAGTCAGAAAGTTCAATTGAAAACAGAACGAGAGGGCGCATGCGAACGTGCCTCCAGGCTCCAGACATTTTAATTATATTGAGGAAAGAGCCCTGCGCTTCGCCTCCTCTTTTTACTTGGGAGGAGAGGAAGGAGGACGGGTTCTGTCTGTCGCCCGAATGTTCTTTCCTTCATTTTTGTGACAATGGTATCTGCATATTCCGGGAACCGATTGGTAAAGCGTGGAACCTCGCGGAATACCTCCGACTCGACTCGATATACACGAAAAGATCGCAAAACGGGGCCGCAAAATCGTCATTAAAATTCTGTGCGGTCCGTGAGACAAGGAATGGAGAGGGGAAAGGGGGGGGAGAGAGAGAGAGAGAGAGAGAGAGAGAGAGAGAGAGAGAGAGAGAGAGAGAGAGAGAGAGAGACGGAGACAGAGAGAGAAGGGCGTGGTGCCTGGTCTGCGGCCGGCGCGATGAAGCGCGACAGAAGACTCGTCGTCGTCTTCCGTCGGCCTCGCCGCCGAGCGAAGCAGAGTTTCCAGAAAAATTGTCGCGCCCCAAAAATAAAAGCGTCGTATTTAAATGTAATTAAAAGCCTCTCCTCCTGAGCGGCCCCCCCTCCCCTCCCCTCCCCTTCCCTTCCCTTCCCTTCCCTTCCCGCGCTCTCTTGCCTAACTCCGTGGTCGTGGCTGACGACCGGACGGTTGTCGCTAATTTACGGCGAGCTCACGTCGTGTTTCCCGTGCCGAGTGCGTCCGGGTAAGGAGAGGAGGCAGGGACGAGTACGTCGCTGCATGTCGATGGATATTCATCAAGAAGAGAGCTGGTCTTGCCCTGACTGTCTCTCTCTCTCTCTCTCTCTCTGTCTCTCTCGGTGTCTCTCTCGCTCCAGCAGCGGCGGCAGTGCCGTGTCATTTACTCGTTAATTACCAGCTTTTTCAAGCGGTTTCAGCGCGCGGCAGCTCTTGGCCGGGCTCCGCCGGGCTCCGCGTAAGGGATGGGCTACTGCGAATACTGACAATAAATCGGACACGGCGCGACGCGGGACGATGACTTCGTGGCCGCGACGTCCGTCCGCCTGTCCGGGGCGGGGCGGGGCGGCGGGGGGTTGGTAGCAAGTAGTGCTTGAGCCCGGGCCCGGTTAGCTCGGAGTTAGATCCGGCTGGACTAACTAAAAATATTTCCGTCGCCGTTATGAATTGTTCGTTTTTTTAACTTCATGAAGGAAAAAACTTCGACTTTATGTTGAACACCCAAATTTTATTTTATTTTGAAGTCCTCTCGACGGAGCCTGCCTACTTGGCGGCCTCCACTGACCACGGCTACGCTTGACGCCTTCCGCGAAACCATGTTGGATGCATTCTATTCGCGCTCCGAGCGCGTCGCTGTGTGCGAGAGAGAAAGAGAGGGAGGGAGAGAGAGAGAGAGAGAGAGAGAGAGAGAGAGAGAGAGAGAGAGAGAGAGAGAGAGAGAGAGAGAGAGAGAGAGAGAGAAAGAGGAAGGTGAACGAGGAAAGGCGTGCAGAATCAAGAAGGGGCGAGGCGTCGCGCAGAAAACAGCAGGGGCAGGCCACTTTTAATTGTTGTCTTAATATTAGCCGCGTCAGGCCCAGCGGGCAGGAATCCCGAGCAGGAGCACAGCCGCTCTGCCGCCGGCTGCCGCGCCTCGTTTTGCAAACTGCACTTCCGTCGTCAAGGCGGTGGAAAAATGCGGAGCGATGCGGAGCAACCGTGGGTGCGGCAATGGCATATCATCAGTTTTTATGTGACCAAAGCAGATAAAAAGGAAGAGAAAATTCGAGCTCTTCTAGCACTGAGTCGCCCCTGTTAGCCGAACAGTCAGCCAGTCACAGTGAGTGCCTCAAAAAGCGGAATACCCGATACAAAGAGTAGGGGTACCTTCTAAGTACTTGAAACACCCGGCCAAGTTGTGGCGACTTCACTAGACTTTGTGTAGCGACTGGTAATGATTCTAGGAGCCACCTCATGAAATCTGGTCGAGTTGCCACAACTTTATCCCCGTCGTTTACGTTGTACCGCGAAACCAGTCGGAAGATCCTTTTAAGTACTTGAAACACGTGAACAAGTTTTGGCAACTTCACTAGACTTCGTACAGCGACTGATAATAATCCTAGGAGCAACCTCAAAAAATCTGGTCGAATTTTTACAACTATATCACCGTCGTTGAAATAGTACCGCGTACAGTACCCGGCGGGAGTAGCTTAGAAGTACTTGAAACACCCGACCTTCGTCGGTCCTTCCCGACCCGACGCGACGCGGGGTAGTCGTGGGGCTTTTCGGCTTTTTCAGAAGTTGGCGACTGACTCTAATGCCGCTAGCGGTTACTATACGCTTATCCCCCCCCCCCCCCCGAGTCTTCTTCACCTCCCTGGGGGATGGCATTCAATCGGCGCTACAACAGAATTCTCTGCCTTTCTCTCTCTCTCTCTCTCTCTCTCTCTCTCTCTCTCTCTCTCTCTCTCTCTCTCTCTCTCTCTCTCTCTCTCTCTCTCTCTCTCTCTCTCTCTCTCTCTCTCTCTCTCTCTCTCTCTCTCTCTGTCTCTTTCTCTCTCCCTCTTGCACGCGTCTAGTGTCCCTTTTTTGCGGCGACTTTGCCATGCCTCCTGATCATTTCATCAACAAGGCAATCGACGTGGCGAGTACACGGCTATAGGAGAGGAGAGGCAGTTCTCCGCGGCGTAAAAATTCACTCTCGTAGTCATTTATGATGCCAGACCCGATGGAAACGTCAGTTTTCTCTTCTTTCTCTCCCTTTTTTATTTTTAACGGCAAGATGTATTCGTAGACCACGATGGATTTTTTTTTTGGAGTGGGGGGGGGGGGGGCTTGATTTGGAGGTTAGGTTTTATCACAGAAACACGAGAGCCAACACGGAAGAACTGTCTAAGAGGTGCATCTCGCCGTCCTTCTCACACAGTCGGCTCCTCGGGTCAGTGAGGACGGCGGGAGGACGGCGGGAGGACGGCGGGAGGACGGCGGGAGGACGGCGGGAGGACGCTGCTGGGGGCGGGCCGGCGGGCGGGCTGCTAATCAATATGAGTAGTTAGCGGGGCGTGGCGGCCGCGTTCGTAGGGGGTCGGGGCGCGCGCGAGCGGGACGGGCCGGAGAGAGAAGGAGAGAGAGAGAGAGAGAGAGAGAGAGAGAGAGAGAGAGAGAGAGAGAGAGAGAGAGGGGGGGAGCGGTGGGGGAGGAAGGCGCCAATCAATGACGCCCCAGTGCTTGACCCCCTCCCCCCACCACGCTGCACCCCTTTCCCACCCTCCCCGCCGCCTCTCGCCGACACACACGCGCGCGCACACACACACTCACACACACATACACACAGAGGTACAGCAGCAGCAGCGGCAGCAGCAGCCTCTCGACGTCTCCTTTCTTCCTCGCCTATTTCAGTAATCCTCACATTTTCTTAATTCCTCCGCGCTCTCTTGCGTTTCTCTCTCCCTCTCGCTTTATACATTGCCGCCGATGCGTTTCTGTCTCTTTCTGTCTCTCTCGCCCCCCCCCCCCCCCCCCTCTCTCTCTCTCTCTCTCTCTCTCTCTCTCTCTCTCTCTCTCTCTCTCTCTCTCTCTCTCTCTCTCTCTCTCTCTCTCTCTCTCTCTCTCTCTCTCTCTCTCTCTCTCTCTCTCTCTCTCTCTCTCTCTCTCTCTCTCGCTCGCCCTCCACGCTTTCGCCGCCCGCGCTCGCACAGAGCGAGGAAATGGTGGAAGGTGACGGAGGTGGCTGGCGGCGGGACGGAGGGGCGGTGGCGGTGGTGGTGGAGGCAGTGGGGGTCCTGGGTGTGGGGTTGGGGCGCTGCCCCGGCTGCTGTCGTGGGGCTGTGCCACCCTCCGCCACCCTCATCTCTTCTTCTTTTGTCTTCCAGACTCTCTCTCTCTCTCTCTCTCTCTCTCTCTCTCTCTCTCTCTCTCTCTCTCTCTCTCTCTCTCTCTCTCTCTCTCTCTCTCTCTCTCTCTCTCTCTCTCTCTCTCTCTCTCTCTCTCTCTCTCTCTCTCTCTCTCTCTCTTTCTCGCACTCGCCGTTCACTTCTTCACCCTCGCGTCGTTAGAGGCATAGGGTGGCACTGTTGGTGTCGCACGGCAGGGCCGGCAGGGGGCGCTTGACCTCAACTGCAGGTTGCTGGCTCGCCAGCCCCGCGACTCGGACTCCTGTTTCGCGCGCGCGCGCGCGCACACACACACACACACACACACACACACCTGGGGATTCGTCAGTCCGCAGTTGGCGCCTGCCTGTTGGTTTTAGCGCGGAATTGAGAGGTCAAGCAGACCCTGCAGGCCGAGATGACGTGTCGAGAGAGAGAGAGAGAGAGAGAGAGAGAGAGAGAGAGAGAGAGAGAGAGAGAGAGAGGGGGGGGCAGAAAAAGAGGAAGTCGTTAACACGTTCGCTGCGGCGTTGCCCACCATGTGGGCAACACCGCACCCTCACCCCCCTGCGACCGGTATTATTGGTGAATAACCGCAAACGGCGGCGCGTGCCGTGCTGCGAAATATCAGCGCACTCCGAAAATATTTTGCATGTGGACTTATGGTATATGGGAGTAGAGGCTGGTGTGGTAAGTTTAGTGTTGCCCACCATGTGGGCAACGCCGCACATATTCAAAATATTTCCACTATGTGCGGCGTTGCCCACCATGTGGGCAACGCTAGGCGACGGCACCGCCCGCGCATATTTTCTCTCGTATCGCGAAAGGAGTTTTTTTTTTTTTTTTTTTTTGTGTGTGTGTTTTGGGATACATTGTTTTTATAGTTTATTACTTGATTTCTTTATGGAAATACAAGTCAGAATCATAAATTTACGAATACACAGCACGTTTTGCCTGCATAAAAAGATATGAATTCCGTGCTTAGGTTGTTAGAATTTTACAATATAACTAAAACATTACAAATCATATAATCATAGATCAGTCTGTTCATATAATGGCTAAAATAAACATAAGTAGGAATACTAGACCTTTTGTCGTCTGCTCCGAGTTGGCGGGGCAAGGTGGCGCGACCGAGAAACACAGGCAGCCATGTTAGACCCGCGGCCGGAGCACCGCGTGGCCTCGCGCGGCGCCCTTTCCGTGCTTCTACCTTATAAACGACTGGTTTTAGATGGGGGTGTAAGCGAGCCGATTTGAGTGCAATGTCTGAGCTTTCCTTTGATATGCGTATTTTTTCAATCCGAAAATTCTAGACCGTTCTAGAGCGTTCAATACCAGCCCGACTGGCCCAGAGCCGGGCTTCACCCGGTCGCAGCTCATGAACGGTTCGTTTTAGATAGGGGGTGTAAGCGAGCCGATTATAGTACAACTTCTAGGCTTTCAAATGGTCTGCGTATCGCGCCGATCGGACAATTCTCCAGTGAGCTAGAGCGTTCAACGTGCGGAAGCTCGGCTGGCGTTCGACGTTCCTCCCGTGCGCCAGGCGGCCGGTGCGCTGCGTGCAGGCTCAGGCTTGTTTGTGCTGACGTCCCCTCACCCCACCCTACCCCACCCCTGCCCCCGCTCCCTGAGGTCCAGTATGGCCGACCGGCGCAGAGTTGGCGCATCTCTGCCGTAGGCTATACAGGACTCTACGCGCGAGCCGGCCGCCTGGCAGGGGGGGAGGAGAGGGAGGGAAGGGAATATATATGCCTCGCAAGGTGCCGCTGGCACAGCGGCGCGTGGAGAAGCGACCATCCGCCGAAGCCTCGCGCGGCTGCTGCGCTGTGCCACCGGCACCTTGCGGAGCGTATTCCCCCATCCTCCAAGTCTCGATACGATACCGCCATCTCGTGGCGGCGCGCAGAACTTCAAAGGGTGCGTTGCCCACGGTGTGGGCCACGCCGCACAGGGCTTAAGGAACGATGTTGCCCACATGGTGGGCAACGCAGGTTAAATAAACAGCGCCGCCGATGGTCTTCAGTCCATCACCATCATCGGCTGTGTGATGTGAAGCGCCGAGCCGAGCCGAGCCGAGCCGAGCCGAGCCGAGCCGAGCCGAGGCGCCGCGTCGGGCCTCTAGCCCAGGCCGGCCGCCAGGAAGGCGTCGACCGCTCGGACGAGCCTTCGACTCACCGTCCAATCGACAAACTTCCATGCGCAATTGATTTTGTTCCCGAGAAAGAAATTTATTTTTCTGTAAAGAAAAAAAAAGCTCGGTGCGTGTGCTGCATTAAGCTTATTGAGAGCTTCGACATCTCGAGATGGTTGTTGCATTGCTTCCAAAAGATTTGTCGCACATACACAATCTGAATCTGAATGTGTGTACACAAATAACGAAAATGCTTTCCGTATAATGGACGCACCACCTTGTTTGTTTCACGCTCAGAACTCCATACTTCTCTCGTTTTGTGGCCTCTCACTCACACACACACACACACACACACACACACACACACACACACACACACCGTACCGTTGTCCCACCGTGATTGGCTGTCGGTGAGCACGTGGGAGGGGAAAGGGGGGGGGGGAGCTCGTATAACTCGCCGTCCAGATCGGACTGGACTCGCCCAACTGACGGACGGTTCGCGAGCAGTTAGGCCGTAAGCCGGTAAGTTTCGTGCCGGGTGAAACGGGTAAAGGGAGTTAACAGCTTTCGCGAACACACACACACACACACGAACGGGGCATAAAATCAGAGAGGCTGTGGTGGAATCACTCGGCTGGAGGGAACAGCCCCCCTCTTTGGGAAAAGCTATCTGTTTAGCATAAAATGCGAAAGCGGACTGCCTCGGGTTGCACAGAGGTGAAGCGGTCTCAATTACTTGCAGAAATTTATACTTGCGTGGGACGTCTGTTGAACAAAACCACGCTGTTGTCTCACGTCCTGGTTGACGGATCCAAAACAACCGGCCGTTGTGTGCGTCCGTTCAAACGGTATGAGTTTCAGAGTTCTATCTTGCTGAGGAACGTTACATTTTTCCAGGGATTTAAAGGCCCGTAATATTACCGGTAAGATTCGCTAAGTTACCGTAACTTACGGTAATATTACCCGACCTTGAAAAATGTGCTATTTTTCGGTAATATTCAGATTTTCAAACTGAAAATTAGCTGCATTTGGTATTTAAAAAAAACGGCAAAAATGGGTGGGTCCTACCTCGTCCCAGACTTCCGTCCGGAACCGTTCCTGCTTAACTTCGGTGTTCGGATGGGAACCGGTGTACCAGGAGTTGACCGCCGCTAAGACACAGGCACGACGCAGCCACCTTGGTAGGCAGGCTTCCGCAACGGCCAACATCGCCCCTTCCGCTGACTAGATTTCAGGAGTCAGCCCCCTTCGACCAGCCAGTTGGTCTGTGGCCGTGAGGCCACTCCCTCGCGGATTGAGAGGGAGGTAGGATGCCCAGATCGTACACGGCCGAAGCCGATTGTACTCTACTCTTCTACGCCATGTATCCAAGTAGGTGTTGCCCGAATACTCCAGATTCCGAGGCCTTACGCTTGAAAAATGTAGAAGGCCGAACCCTAGGCCTCTACATTTAACTTCTGCCGAGTCTTGGCAAGCACCATTCCCCTGCTCGGGCGTCGAACCACTGTTCCTCAGCAGTGTATTCAACTCCGGGGAATGGCCGCGGCCCAACGTCCGCGGTCACTCAGACAACACACTTTGAACACGTTCTTTTGGTATATTTTACCCACCATACTCGGTCGGCAGACTTCAGAAAAATTTTCACCCCGGCAAAGAGTTGAACCTCGAACCTTGCGGTCACCGATCAGTCCGCTAGCCCACTACGCTACGGTGCTACGATGGTGAGGAGCGCGCTCTTGGCGCTTACTGTGGTCCCGCAGAGAGCAGAACCGATGGGATGATTATATTATGTGGAAAAACATACTAAAGCGTACTATTTTTAACAAATACCCGCTGTAAATAAATCTTTCTCATTTTTACCAAAAATACCCGTAACTTACCTATCTTTCCGTAACTTACCGTAAGGTTGAATCTTACTGGTATTTTTAAATCCCTACATTTTTCATATTTCCGTCGGCCCCGATCCCCTTTGTTTTATATAATTCGCACCTGCGGACTGCCCCGGCCCGTTCGGGACAGAGGGGCCCTCTATGCACCGAAGCCACCGCGCAGGATTCGAATCGAGAGAGAGAGAGAGAGAGAGAGAGAGAGAGAGAGAGAAATATTGCGGCGCAGTAAACGTCAAGTGTGAACGGGCAAAGAGTGAATAATGTGACGGCAAAAATAAAAGTGATAAAAGGAAAGGAAGGCATCTTCATTATGTGGCGCTTGCGGGGTGTACCCGGGTGTACCACACCACGACGTCGTTGGTATGGGTGCCGGGCGCGTTGGGCATAACCTATCACTCTCTCAGAGCAGCACTTCTTCATGCGACGCGCGGTATGAAAAATCTCGGGATCATTTTTCTGAAAGTTTTCATTTAAAACTCTCTTACCGAAAACAAGTAGTAGTGTGTGTGTGAGAGAGTGTGTGTATGTGGGTGCGTGAATCGACAGTCGGCAACGATGCAGTGGAAATTGCGACTCCAGGTGTGTGTGTGTGTGTGTGTGTGTGTGTGTGTGTGTGTGAGTGTGTGTGTGTGGCGGCCGTTTGTGTGTGGCTCGTGCATTGGCGGGTGATTACCATCGATTACGGTGGCACCCTACAACTTCCTGTGCTGCGACACACCGCAGCAGCCGCAGCAGCAGCGGCAGCCGGTAGCGAGCCGGCCAGCGACCACCTGTACTGCCCGTGCTGCTGCTGCTGCTGCTGCTGCTGCTGCTGCTGCTGCTGCTGCCCCAGCAGTGCTGCCCTCTCATCAGATATGCAGGCGTGTCCTACACCTTGTTACCAAGTATTGTTGCGTACTCCCGTTGTCGATATCGTTAGGGAGAGGTGCGAACATAGCGCGCGCGCGCACACTCACACACACACACACACACACACACACACACATAGACGGGGGACAGAAGCGAGATTTTATGCCTTTGGAGGCTGATGATGACGGGAGGAGGCCTTTATCGGATGAGATAGCCTCCGTCGATACGCTGCAGGCACAGCCGCAGCCTCCGCTGCCTCCGCAGCAGAGCCGGCGGGGCGTTAGAGTGGTGTCGGCCCCCGCCAGTGAACACCACCACCACCACCACCACCACCGCCGCCGCCGCCGCCGCAAGCCGCCCCGAGTTAAATTGGAGTGCATACAGACGCTGCGAACACTTTCCGTATGGAAATGAGAGCCGACCGCCACGCCGGGCCACCGGGCCTGGTAACGAGGGACGTGTAGCCGAGGTCCTTGCTGAGGTCCCTGTTGATGTCCCTCCCGAAAGGCGGCCTAGCCGTGGCATGGGCAGGCGCGTTAACACCCCCTCCCCCAAGAATGGCATACTGGGTAAGCAAGTCCTGTCCTAGTCCTTGCCGCGCCGACGTGGGCGTCAGACGAAAAGGCATGCGTAAAGAAATGATTCGATTGTGGGTCTAAAAATCATTTTAAAAATGCCTTTTAGTACTTTCAAAAACCAACTCTCGCGATTATCGGGGCCGGGCCAGGTCGGGGCCGCGTGAAAACTGCAAGCAAAGATCATGCAGCGCGTAGCAGCTGTGGCCGGAGAGAGGCGAGGAGAGAGGTAGGCGAGAGGGAAGCGAGAGGGAGGCGAGAGGGAGGCGAGAGGGAGGCGAGAGGGAGGCGAGAGGGAGGCGAGAGGGAGGCGAGAGGGAGGCGAGAGGGAGGCGAGAGGGAGGCGAGTCCGCGCCGCGCCGAGTAGGCGCGTCCTGTACGCCACACTACGTACGTCGGTATTGTTACTGCCGCGCGATTTTTTTTTATGACTATGGTTTTCGTTTTCTTTTCCTCCTCCTCCTCCCCCCCCCCCCCCCTCGGCTGCGCGCGCTGCGTGTTATGCGTCTGTTATAACTGCTGCCGCCGCTGCCGCCGCTGCCGCCGCTGCCGCCGCTGCCGCGCCGAGGAGTGGATTTCTTCGGATTTCTTTCGTCGCGCTGCGCACACATTTTCCGCCGCTCCTTTTGTAGAGCAGCACAAGCACACGGCAGGGAGTGCCGCTCCGCGCCGCTCCACATTAATTAGCGCCGGTCCAGTATTTACGTAACACCGTGGCAGTGCTCCGCCAAAATCCTTGCAGCGCACGCCTGGCGCGCGGAGCTGACGACGCCGGGGGACTACTTGGTGTGCGCCGTGATTGGATGGGATATCGGCGATCGGTATCGCCCCGGTCCGCTGCATGCTGCGTACCGCCGCGCCGCTGCCGCGTGTGTGGGTGCGAAGCAGTGCGGAGCAGCGCGAAGAGGCGCACGAGGCTGGACGTGGGTAGGTGTGCGAGGTGAGCCGTGTGCCGTGCCGTGCCGTGCCGTGCCGTGCCGTGCCGTGCCGTGCCGTGCCGTGCCGTGCGCCACAGTTTATAGTTTCCTCTCTCTCTGCCTTGTTCCAGCGTTACTCGGGGGCAAGGCATATAACACCCGCAAGGGACTACTAGTACTTGGTCATTTAAAAAATAGATACACACACATTTAAAAAAAAAAACAGACACACGGCCACAAAAAATGAATGCCAAAAAATCGGGGGGCGCGGGGAACGAGGAAAATTTCGAAGGCGGGGTAGGAGTTGAACCCGCGGAACACCAACTGCTACAGAGCATTGTCTTTAACCGGTACGGCTATCGCGCCGTGCTGTGTGTTCCGTACCGGGCTAGTGCAGCGGGGGTAGCGGCAGCAGCAGCAGCGGACCCCCACCGGTCCTTCTTCACGCCGTGGCATCGCGCTCGATCGCGATCATTTGGGTCCTTCCATTCTTACCGGTGTAGCCGGAGGGCATGGAGGAGTCTGTATGCCTCCGAGCCGGTGGACTCCGGGCCGTGGAGCCTCCGAGTCCTCCGGGTCCTCCGAGTCCTCCGGGTCCTCCGGGTCCTCCGGGTCCTCCGAGTCCTCCGGGTCCTCCGGGTCCTCCGGGTCCTCCGGGTCCTCCGGGTCCTCCGAGTCCTCCGGGTCCTCCGGGTCCTCCGGGTCCTCCGGGTCGCCGACAGATGCGGCCCCGGATAACAGGATGCGAGCGCGCGGCCGGTGCCGCAGAGCGCTCACACCGCGCCCGTGCCGATGACATAAAGTACACGATGGTGGCGGTGAATGGTGCGCCCCCCCCCCCCCCCCCGCCCCGCCCTGCCCCGCCCCGCACGGCCGCGGTGTGAACGACTCCAACCACTGCTGTACCAACAACAACAAGAACGGGGGGAGTCTGCGCTGCGCGGTAGCTCTTTGTGTGTGTGGCAGCAGTAGCAGCAGCAGTGGGCCCCTCGGGGGGGGGGCTGGTCTGGTGGTAGCACTCGCTTGGCGCGCAGTTTCCCGCATTCGTGTCTGCGAATTGATTCGAACCACTTTTACGAGTCGACAGTGTGACCGCTACCGGGCACACGGCGGGGGGGGGGGGGGGGGGGGGGGTGCTCCAGTGCTCCTCGGCCCGGACGCCCCACGTCGGGGACCGTCGGGAAGGCGAAGGCCGTCCGGACACCGGCCGGGTGCGACACTCCAGGACTCCATATAATACCGGTCTCCCCGTGTCCAACGACGTGCGGCTAACTCCGCAGCACACCGCTGAATTTTCCATACTGCTCGGACTTTGGCGGGGATAGTGTGGAGCGGCTCACCGCGTGCACACCGCCGCCACCGTGTGGGTGGTCCCGGAGGTGCCGGAGGTGCCGGAGGTGCCGGAGGTGAGAGCCGCCGGCTCTAGAGCGGCTAGTGCAGGAGTATGCACCGCTCACCGACCACAGCCTCGACCGTTACTACAGTCGCACACGCACGGCCCGCATACTTTTGGCGTTTGCTTTGCGCTTTGTGTGCGTTTGTGTGTGTGTGTGTGTGTGTGTGTGTGTGCGTGTGTGTGTGTGTGTGTGTGTGTGTGCGTGTGCGTAGCCACGCGGACATGGGGCGGCCACAGGCACTAGAGGGGCATTACTGCCTGACGATTCGCACAGGACGACCCCCGCCTCTGACTGGAGAAAGCGCGTGCAGCAGCAGAATAACGCCCCGGCACCGGTGCTCTGGGCCGGGCCGGGCTGGCGGCGTGGAGCGCCCGGCGGGTAGGCAGTCCCGCCGAGCAGCCGTGCGCTGCGACCACGATTTTGCCTACCCATCCGGGGGCTCGCGGGGGTGCGGCTGCGAGGCTGCCCCCGGCCGGGCGACACGGACCGCTGCGCGCACCGTGACCGTGTCCATGCTGACTGAGATGGACGAGCAAACTGGCAAAGAAGGAGGCCGTCGACAACCCTTTCGGCGGCGGTGGCGGCGGCGGCGGCGGCGGTGGCGGCGGTGGCGGGGCGGCGGCGGCGGCGGTGGCGGCGGCGGGCAGGGGCAGAGCCCCTGATGGAAAGTAGTGGCCAGTACACGCGAACCCTTTTTGGCGAGGTGGGCTGGGTGGGTAGGGCAGGGCGGGCGCTTGGCCCCTTGGGGACGCGAGATGAGGCCCGGGCCCTCTCTGCCTCTCTGCGCACGCTCTCTCTCTCTCTCTCTCTCTCTCTCTCTCTCTCTCTCTCCCTCTCTCTCTATCCCTCTCCCTCCCCTTCCCTCCTGCAGTCGGCGGGGCTGTCCACCGGGCTAATTACAGCCGGGGTGTTCCTGACAACAGGGCGTTCGCACCACAGGAGGGAGGGGCGGAGGGGGAGGGGAGGAATGGGGGGGGGGGGGGTTGATTGAGGGTTGGCCGGCCCGGCCAGCCCAGCGGCGGGGCAGACTCGCACCCCCGCCCCGTCCCCGTGTTTGAGCCCGCGTGAACGAGTGCACGCTTTGGGGCCCGGGTTCAAATACTGCGTCAGTGTGATGTGATTTTCTTGTCCGCACTTGACTGCGCGGCTCGGGGCCGGGGCCGCGGGACTCGTGGCCGGGGTCGGGCAGGTGCTGCAGGTGGTGCGCGCGGTACCCGAGCCCAGAGAATTCCGCGTTGACGATATCGTGCCTCATATCGTGGTTTTAATTGCCGGGGCAGCCGGGGCAGCCGGAGCAGAAGGTTGGCGCGCTCGAGTGCTGCTACTGTTTGCGTGGGATTAACGGCAATTACTCGGCGACAAAAGTCAATGTGATGTGAAAGGTCGTCGTGATGGTGGTGGTGACGGCGTGCCAACGGGCTGCCGAGAGCCGAGCCGAGACGAGGGCAGCGGCTGTACACAGACACGTGCACAGGTGTCGCATCTGCCTGGGGGCCCGCTGCCGCCGACACGCGTGCGAGAGAGAGAGAGAGAGAGAGAGAGAGAGAGAGAGAGAGAGAGAGAGAGAGAGAGAGAGAGAGAGAGAGAGAGAGAGAGAGAGAGAGAGAGAGAGAGAGAGAGAGAGAGAGAGAGAGAGAGAGAGAGAGAGAGAGAGAGAGAGAGAGACAACGAGAGGTCAGGCTCAGCTTGTCTCTGTCGCACGCACTCAGCAGACGCACAGGTGCACGCGCGAAAGGTCGCCTCCCCAGCCCCCGGCTGCCCCCGGCTGCCCCCGGCTGCCCCCGGCTGCCCCCGGCCCCCACAAGGCCTTCTCTGCGGATCTGGATGCACCGCGGACGGACTGCGGACCGCGGCGGCGACGACGACCGCGCCGCGAGAGCCACGCGACGATTACTGCCATACTCGTGTCTCTCCGTCTCCCTCGCTCTCATCGGCGGGGCTGTGTGCGCCGTGCGGGTGGGACGAGGACAGGAGGTGCGCGGCGGCAATGAGTCGGTGGGTACTGAAAACCAGTCGCTTTCTCGGAAATCACACACACACGCACACACACACACATACACACACACACACACACGTACACACATACACACTAACAGACGCCGAGGTGAGTGCAAACGTGCCAAAGGCAGCGGAGTCAGGCACGGCATCTGATGGTGACGATGATGCGGTATGATACCGGCGATGAGCGTCGAGTGAGTGACCGCGAACGGCAGCAGCAGCAGCAGCAGAAGCAGCAGCAGCAGCAGAAGCAGCAGCAGCAGCAGCAGCAGCAGCAGCAGCAGCAGAAGCAGCAGAAGCAGCAGCAGCAGCAGCGGGGAGCGTCATCACCAACAGAGAAGCAGAGCTAGCAGAGCAAGAACTAATCTGTAGCGAATACACACGACCCGACGCGATACTAGCTGCTTTTTATATTTCTTCTTTTCCCTCCTTCCTGTACGAGCGCTGTATTTTTCCGCAAAACGCGACGCGGTTGGAATGGAGCGCGCGGCGACGTCGACGAGGTGGGTTCAGTTAAAAGGGCGGCTGTCGTCGGGAACGAGCGCTCAGGATGACAACCAGAGGGCGGTGACTTCCTCTACTGCACCGGAACTGGAAGCCCCCCCGCCCTCCGAGGGCGGCCCCCTCCACCTGACCGAGGCATATTGAGGGCAGATAGCGAAATGTTGTATTCATAGCGTGCCGCAGTAAAAAGGCTCGGGAGGGAGGGAGAGAGAGAGAGAGAGAGAGAGAGAGAGAGAGAGAGAGAGAGAGAGAGAGAGAGAGAGAGAGAGAGAGAGAGAGAGAGAGAGAGAGAGAGAGAGAGAGAAAGAGATAAGGTAATGGGCGCCTCAGGGGGGCCACAGGTGGGGAGCGGCGGCACCGGGCCCCGGCCAAGTCGGGTGGAAAATTTACATCCCGTTGGCGCACGTGCCGTATTTACACGCGTGTTGCTCCGGCCGGCGCGCGCTGGTCAGGTGAGCAGTGAGGTAGCGGACGGTAGGCTGGGTAGGCAACCACGGCCTCTGCAAGCAGGCGTGTGGTGCGGGCTGCCTACCTCAGCACTGAGCGGGCCTCATTGCCATGCACAGGTGATGGCCGGACGCGTGTTATGCAAATACCACCGCGGTGCGCGTGGAGTGGCTGAGCAGATGTAGTATGCAGAGCGGTGAGCCCCGCTGGGCGCCACTGGGCCCCGCTGGGCCCCCGCTGGGCGCGCGCTAACGGCCATGCAAAACACCATAGCCAACCGTCCGTAAAGTACGCAATCAGAGAACACACTGTGACCCTTCGTAGGGGTATTTTTTTTTAATCCATGAGAACCTACTTAGAAAACATACTCCTAGAAAAAAATTCCTTTTTATTTTTATTTATTTTTTACTGCGATTAAAATTGGGGACCAAGGACGCCAAGGGAGATTGGTCAGCGTCTGCGCGGTTCACCGGGGAGGTGCGAGAGAGAGAGAGAGAGAGAGAGAGAGAGAGAGAGAGAGAGAGAGAGAGAGAGAGAGAGAGAGAGAGAGAGAGAGAGAGAGAGAGAGAGAGAGAGAGAGAGAAGAGAGAGGCTTTCGCGGAACACAGCAGAGCCCCCCCTCCCTCTCTCTCTCTCTCTCTCCTCCGACCCGCCGCACGACTGCTATCGTCAGCCGCCATCGATATTGTTCTTGCATTCGTAGCTATTCATCGCCGCTGTTTCGTCCCCATTTACACCAACTTTCTATCGACGTCGTTTTAAGCTCATGCTTTGCTACTCCCGCCATACTCCATAGTTGAGGTTGGACAAAAAAAAAATGCTGCTTCAAAGTCGTATATACCGCGCGGATATAACATAGATCTCTTTTTTTGTTTTGTTTTATTGTTTAAACCAATTTACTTTTATTCCAATTCACGGATCGGAAAGTCTCGCAGCCCGACCCTGTTACACGCGCTCTCCCACGCCACGGCCTTCTCGATATGATTGGGCCGCGACCTGAGGCCGCGCGGGTGAGTCACCGATATGATCCACTTCTAGGCGTGTTCGACGACCGGGCGGCCACAGCAGCAGCAGCAGCAGCAGCAGCAGCAGCAGCAGCAGCAGCAGCAGCAGCAATAGCAGCAGCAGCAGCAGCACCAGCACCAGCAGCACCAGCAGCAGCAGCAGCAGCAGCGGCAGCAGCAGCACTCGATCGTCTACTCCAGTTAATTTAATATTCAGCGCACCTCGGAGATGCTTCCATGCGATAGAGCAGGTGCCCTGCTGCCGGGTGCCGGGCCCTGGCCGCCCCTAACACAGGCCAGCCCAGGCCGAGGTCCTCGGGGCGTGGCAGGACGGATGGGACGAGTAATATACAGCCGCCTCGTGTTATGAACGCTAAAGAGATATCGGCGGTCACCGTACCGACCGCGCGCTTTGCTCCAAACTGAAATGGAAAGGAGTTGGCATCGGTATGGTGATTAAATGCGACTCCTCGTCGGAGTTGGTAGTGGAAACGATGGTCATATTGCAGTCCTATCGTGGTCGCATGCGAGAAAATCAGAAAGGCGTGTTTTAATCGAACCGGCCGTGTTTGTATAATGATTTATACAAATAGGGTGGAGACCTCAACGCAGGGCCGATAGTGTCTAATGAGATGGGGACTATACAAACTCATCTGCATAATCTTCCGGGAGCCAAACTGTCAAGTGCTTCACCGCCGTGACTGATTACCGTTACGTTCGTCAGTTTCGCTGCACAACTCGCCATAGTTCATGGCTGTTATGGTCCGGCCCTAGAATCCCAGAATCGGAATAAGTGAGGGAGCAGCCGGGACTGGGCTACAGAAGGCGGCAGTGTTTTCCGCCCTCATCCTCATGGTCCCATTTGGGCTAAGAGAGGGGGGCTTCCGGGAGAGGACCAAAGTGGTCTGCTCGCAGTAGGATGCTAATCAGACTCCCGTCCCCGCCAGGCCACGCCCACTCCCAGACGGTGCTCTCCTTCGCTTTTTCATCCGACTTCAATCCTCCGCATCGCCTGCCTCTGCCTTATCCCTCCCGCTTTTCCACGGTCGTGATGAAGAACAAAACGGTCTGTTACTCCGACCAAATGCAGGGAGGAGGATCGTACAAGCGTCCACACCTTGCTTGATTTTCGCACGCAGCCGAAAGCACTTTTTTTTCCGTAGCGTTCTTACAAAAAAAATAACTCTCTGTTTTTTTTTTTTTTTTTTTTTTAAAGACCGAATGTAGCGTCTTTGACGCTCTTTTAATTATTCCTTCGTTTAACGAGGGTGACTCATAGTGCTGGAAGCGCTGGAATTGTTTGCTTTTTGCGCTACCTCGCAATTTTTCTAGTCTGGCGGAAAGATGGCCCTAAATTGTTTCGCGTTATCGCGTTTGCAAATCAGAGCGGCCAGGCGGCGGCGCGGCGCCAGAGCGGTGCATGCGCACAGCGCACAGCGCAACTGCCCGCCGCCGCGCTTTCTAAAGTGCCATCAATATATATATATTTTTTTTGTCGCGATGCGTGGCTTACATGCATGCCGCATAGAGCATAGTACATAAACATACATGAGGCGGCGTCTTACGACCGGCCACGCGCCTTTTTCCTTCTCTTCCACCATTTTTTCTTCATCCTCTAAGTCTGCTTGTCCCTCTCCCTCTCCCTCTCTCTCTCTCTCTCTCTCTCTCTCTCTCTCTCTCTCTCTCTCTCTCTCTCTCTCTCTCTCTCTCTCTCTCTCTCTCTCTCTCTCTCTCTCGCGCGCGCGCGCGCGCGCTCGGTCTCTCAAGCGAAAAATTTACGTACTTTGGGGAGGATGGTGGTCGAGATGGTGGTGCTGGTAGTGGTGAGACATACTGAGTCCCGCCATACTCCGGCTCAGCTCTACGTCCATCAGAGGAGACACCCTCTTTTCCTACGAACTTTTTTTTTTTTGTATATTTTGAACCGCACACGTTTTTTGACTGATGTGCTTTCGATACATTTTGTCATCGAAGATCAGTTTTGTAGCTGATCGTGTTTCGAGCGGGACGTGCACAACTCGTTTACTTCCCCCCCCCCCCCCCCCCCCCCCCCCCCTCACCACACACACACACACACACACACACACGCAAGTGCACGCGCGCGCATACGCATGCAGACGCAAATGCACGCGCGCAAAGTAAAAGACCACGCCTCCGTGAGCATGCTGCTTGTTGCAGCGGTGGTGGTAGCGGCGGCGGTGGCGGCAGAGGAGGAGAGCGAGCGAGACGATCGTGGCGATGCGCTGCTGTGGCTGCGCGCACCGACATTTGCACTCGGAAACTGGTTTAATTCAGCGTAGAAAAAATGCGGAGGACAAAGACGTAGATAGGGGGGGGGGGGGGGGCGGAGACGCAACAGGGAATGCCCCCCCCCCCCCGGAGCCCCTTTCCGCCGCGGACTGGTCGCGATATGTTTATATGTCCGGCGTTCGATTGCTTTTTATGTCAACTCTACTTTGTACGGACGGACAGACAGTTGGTCCGGCCCCGAGCGCGTGTGTGTGCGAGAGAGAGATAGACAGACAGATGGACAGTCAAGCGGACAGGAGCGGTTTAAAAAAAATCTCGAGCACGGAGAGACTTTTTCTCTATTGAGGTTGAGACGCCGTGCGATCCTTTTTTTTTCCGCCATGCAAACTTTTGTCGGCGGAATAGTCGCCGCCGCCGCCGCCGCCGCGGGTTCGATGCGAAACGGAGTCGACAGAAAAGGACGACGGTCTCGACGAAGATGCCGCCGAGACGGACGACACGCCGCCGCCGCCGCCGCCGCCGCCACCGCCACCGCCTCACGACGCCGTGCCCGCCGTGTGCCCCTGTCTTCTGAGAAGCAGGGCAGAAGCGTCGGGCAGGGCTGGCCCGGGACAGAGAGAGAGAGAGAGAGAGAGAGAGAGAGAGAGAGAGAGAGAGAGAGAGAGAGAGAGAGAGAGAGAGAGAGAGAGAGAGAGAGAGAGGGGGGGGGGGAGCAGTCCAGGAGAGGGAGAGGCGGGTATTCTAATGTGGCCGCCGATGGGGCGTGGCCGAGTCTGACGGGGGCGTGGCGTTGGCGGTGGCCCCCGCCGGGGACACAAGTGCTGCACCGTCGCCGTGCTCGGCATGGGCACTTGCCTACCTAAAACTGCGACACAGCAGAACAGCTCTGGCACGCCAATGGTCACTCGCCAGTATACGTATCACTGACAGGGACATCATCAACATAGCGCTCTACCACTGCACGCCTCGCCGTCCATCTCTCTCTCGGAACGGCCACACACGTACACACGCACACACACACACACACACACACATTCACACACACACACACACACACACGTGTGCTCCTCGCTCTTTGGACAAACGGCGACATGAGCCTGAATGGCCTCTCGCGCATGGCCTTATGGACTCGCGCTCCGAATTCTTTCTGTCTCTGTCTCTCTCTCTCTCTCCCTCTCTCACGTGAATGTCATGGCGCCGCTGCTGCGCCAGGCCGCGCCGACATTATGGGGCTTACATGAGGGATTCCACCTCCAGGGGATGACATTCACTCTGCGGCCCTCCTTGCAGAGTGTAGCAGAGTGTAATCCTGCGCACACACACACACACACACACACACACACACACACACACTCACTCACAGCCACGCAGCCCACAGAGACCGCGACAGAGCCCCCCCCCCCCCCCCCGCGCGGTGGTGACGATCGTAAAAAATAATAAAAATAAAAACCGAGCACGAAACTGGAGCGGCCGCGGCGGCACACATCAATTAACAGCGGAAATATCAAAATGACGTGTCGCGCGAATGCGGAGGCGCGGCCCTGTTGGCGGCGGTGGTGGTGGTGGTGGTGGTGGTGGTGGGGGGGTGGGGGCAGCGGGGAACATAGCGGTTGTCGAACCGGCCCTGCGCCGCCACCTACTCTGTCTGTGTGTGGAGCGCGCTTTCGTATAGGTTTAAACAGACGCTTGAACATTTCATATAACTGGCGGCCGCAATTTTTATTTTCATCTCTCTCTCTCTCTCTCTCTCTCTCTCTCTCTCTCTCTCTCTCTCTCTCTCTCTCTCTCTCTCTCTCTCTCTCTCTCTCTCTCTCTCCTTTCTTTGCTTTTTACCGCGTCGTGTGCGCCTATAAGGAGTGATGCCACGCTGAGAGAGACAGAGAGAGAGCGGGAAAGAGAGAGAGAGAGAGAGAGAGAGAGAGAGAGAGAGAGAGAGAGAGAGAGAGAGAGAGAGAGAGAGAGAGAGACAGAAAGCGCTACTGCTATACCACCACTATGTACTACGGCGTGTGTAATGTTGTGAGTGTTGGCCGTATTTCCCCGCTTCCTATCGGACGCGTAGCATCTCTGACCACTACTAACAGTGGCAGAAGCGTAGGCATCACTTCTTACTCTTTACCCGGCAGCGTCCCGTCTGGGCTGGCCGTGGGGATGCGAGGCGAGCGAACCCAGCGACAACGCTGCACTTTACGCCGAGGTATCTCACGCCGTGCCGTCTGCGTACTCGTCATTCACGGGTGCCGTATGATCGGATATCTGCACTCTTTAACCGTCGCTGCACTCCTTCCCTTCCCTTTCGCTCCCACATCTCTTTCTCCTCTCTCTCTCTCTCTCTCTCTCTCTCTCTCTCTCTCTCTCTCTATCTCTCTTCTCTCTGTCTCCCCGCCGTGCCCCTCTGTCCTTTAAGACAAAAACTTAATTGTCATTCCATGTGGGTAAAGGAGAGGACGCAGGCTGGCGGCCGGCAGCCAATCCGGTAAAGGCAATACCAGTCATTGTCATAACAAGACAGGCCTCGGGGGCACTGGTTACTGCATCTCATTAGTTTTGCAATCTCTTTTTCTTTTAAAATCGCATATATATATACGTTGCGTATCGGGCAGCGACTGTCTCGGTATCGTCGCCGATATTTGTATTCCGCACAAAAGCTCTGGAACAGTTAAGGCATATGCAGGAGGGGGCAACAGATCTAGAAAAAGTCCGAAAAGCAACCCCCAATTTTAAATATTTTTTTATTATTTTTAAAGGGATAGATCGAAGCGCCGGGCGGGTAGGCAGTACCGCCAGCCATCAATGTTTGGCGGGACTGCCTATCTCGCAGGCACCCGCGTGTCCACAGTAAGTTTCTTTTTTTCTTCCGCCGGAGTTTGGGAACAGTGGAGCCGGTGCGCTGCGGTGAGTGAGGCCCCCGCGGCCAGCATCCCTCCCCTCCATGCAAATGTCCCGGCCCGGCCCAACAGCGGGGCCTTGGCAGCCTGTCGCCCCACCACCGCCCCACGGGGGCCTCGGGGCCTCGGCCTCACGCTGCCCGCCCCGCCCCGCCCCGCCCGCCCCGCCCCACCAGTCCGCGGCCGGTGTAGTAATGAATGCATCCCAGAGGCTGCTGTGACGGGGCCGCGGCGGGGCGGGGCGGGGCGGGGCGGGGCGGGCTGACTGGTCGGCCGGGACGAGAAGGCTGTGGGTGCGGCGAGCGCGGCGGCGAGAACCAATCGTGCGTGGAGGAGGGCGGTGCCTCGGCCGGCGGTGACTGCGATCAGCCGCGAGGCGCGCGGCGCGGGGCCCCCTCCCGCCCCCTCCCGCCCCCTCCCGCCCCCTCCGAACCCCTCCGGACCCCTCCGGACACCTCTCCCTTCCCTTCACTCGGTGCGAGATGGAAAACCTTGCATCGGGAGACACGCACACCTCATTGCCATGTCATGTCATCTCCCATTTCCGTAAAATAAAAACCGAGTTTTCCAGTCGGCGGTCCCAAAATTTACCGCAGCCTTCCTCTTCTTCCGTGTCCGCGGCCATAGTTTTCACGGCTGAGCTGCGGCCGGTCTGGTGCGAGTGGACAGAGCTACCACTACTGCCTCCGCTGCCGCTGCGTGCATGTGCCGGGGCCGCCCGGCAGGGTAGGCAACTTATCACGCTCCTGTGTGTGTGGCGGCGTGTGCGTGCCGCATCAAACACACTCACACACTCTCTCTCTCTCTCTCTCTCTCTCTCTCTCTCTCTCTCTCTCTCTCTCTCTCTCTCTCTCTCTCTCTCCTTCTCACTCCTTCTCCCCCCTCCCCCCGCAGGTATTCGGGCGACCTCGATGATTATGCAAAGTTATGTGGGAAGACTCGGCGCACGGCGCGCGGCGGCCGTTGTCTCTGACGGGGGCCGTCTGAGCAAACGGCGCGCTCGGGAAACATCAAAGGTGTGTGCGTGTGTGTTTGTTTGCGGAACACCGGGAGCCACCAGGACGACGAAAAATATGCGCCCCTCCCCGACGAAGACGAGCAGACGTCGTGGCCCCCGAGACAATCGCACATGGTCCTCGCCGTCGCCACGGCCTCTTTGATATTCTCTGCCCCCAAAAAGACGCTCCTCGTCTCTCTGTCGCCGCCGCCGCCGCCGCCCCTGGACCCGCGCCGTCCGTCCGATCCGCCTGTCGGTCCGCCCCCCGCCGCCCCCCGCCGCCCCCCGCCACCCCCCTCCTCGCGGCCCGCGGCGTCCGTATGAATGGACGGCCGCCCATCAATGGACGCGGACGCGGTCGGCGCGGCGCCGCCGTGTGTCCGCCGTGCGTGCGTGCGTGCGTGCGTGTGTTTGTGTGTGTGTCCGAAAACGACGTCGGTCAGTTCAGAACCGGGGCCGCAAACAAACGCGCCGGGATGCAAATTGTGGTGAGTGCTTTGCTTGTGATTTCTTTTCTTATCGTTATTATTTTTTCTTATCCCTGGCGGTTTTACATCCCGAGGAATGTTTTTAGCCTTTTGTCTCGGGCGGAACGCGGCAACGCGGCCGGGGGAATGGAATGGCCCTTTTCGGGACGACCGCGCTGCCCGCCGGGCCGGAATCCGAGGCGCGTCATCCGACAAACATCCCCGACTTTGTCAAAAGTCTCCTGCTCCGTCGGACTGGAGACTGGGGCCGAAGTGTCCTCCTGGCTTCTGGCTGCTGGCCCTCTGGTCTGGGATCGAAAGGGAGCTGCGGCCGGGGCGGCGCCTCTCTCTCTCTCTCTCTCTCTCTCTCTCTCTCTCTCTCTCTCTCTCTCTCTCTCTCTCTCTCTCTCTCTCTCTCTCTCTCTCTCTCTCTCTCTCTCTCTCTCTCTCTCTCTCTCTCTCTCTCTCTCTCTCTCTCTCTCTCTCTCTCTCACTCTCTGTCTGTGCGAGCGCCTGCGAGGTAGGCACGCCTGTTAAGCAGCCGTGTCGAGCGGTACTGCCTACCCAGCGGGCGCTCCGCGTCGCCAGTCACCCCGGACTGAACTAGGCAGGCAGAGCTTTGGAGGCTGCGACCGGCGATTCCAGGGCGGCCCCCGCGGCCCTTCCCTTCCCTTCCAGACAGCGGGCCGGCCGTCAAGGCGCACTCCGGGCATAGCAGAGTGACGGCCGCGGGGCAGCGGGGGCCCCGGGCGGGGAATAGCCGGCCGCGGAGGTGACAAGAGCGGCCCCTTTGTGGCCTTTGAGCGGTGAGGCCGCCACGGGCCGCCACGGGCCGCCACGGGCCGCCACGGGCCGCCTCGCCTCACCTCGCCACGCCCATCACTCGAGAGTGTCCGCCGGCGTCCGCCGCATGCAATGCGGGCGCGACGCAGTAGTTGACGTGGCCGCCGGGGTCCGCATCCTGCGGCCTGCCCACGACGTCCACCGGAGTGACCCCCGACAACGACGTTGTGACGGCGTTCACAAGTGACGTGACGCCCGGGCTGGGGACAGGGACGGGTACGAGAGGGGCTTGATCTTGATGTCGTTCAGGACGCAGTGCGCGCTATCCGCGTGGGAGTGGCCCCGCTGCCCCGCCGCCCCCCTGGTGGTCCCGAGCCTGACCACTGCCTGGGGCTGCGGGGGCGGCCGGGCCCCGCTGCCGAGGTGGCAGAGCTGAGGGGACGGCGGCGGCGGCGGCTCTTCTAAGCGGCGGACGTGAGCGGCGAGCCGTGCTGCATCCGCGGTGTGAGGAGGTCGGCTCGCACCAGGCGCCGCCGCCTCGAGCTGTGGGAATATTCTACGAGCACGTATAAGCAGGTGTCGTGGCCGTGGCCGGGGCAGATCCGGGCCGTGGCGGTGCCCGGGGCCGGGCCGGAGCCCAGCACGTCCCACGAAATTATCGGTAGCATCGCTGCCGGGCGGCGCTGAGCGGCACTGAGCGGGTGAATGCATACATGACGTACGGCAGGGCGGCTGGCGGCAGCGCCGTGCCCCCGATTACTGATCTCCCCCCGACTGCCGGACACATTCCCATGGGCCACGCCGCCGTCTCGTCAACAGCCCGCCGCAGGTCGCCGCGGGTTCGAATACCGCGGTGTGAACTCGGTACTTCACGTGATATCTATTCCGCCCGTACTTCTTCGGGGAGACAGCATCAGCGGCGGCGGCGGCGGCGCATCCCCCCCCCCCACCGCTCTTAAAGGGCTCAAGTAACGGAACGTTCGGGTGGTAAGCGACACCGAGCCGTCCGAAAAAAAGGGAGAGAGAGAGAGACGCGCCGGCGGGGAGAAAATGGCGATTCACGAGCAGCATAAATTTCTCATACTCGGCCACCCGCCGTTACGACTCTTCGGGGTGCCGCTGCCGCCTGCCGCCGGCCGGGCGGTCATTACTTGGCACCTGCGGCGTCGGCAGGCACACCTTGGCGGCGTGCATGAGTGCAAGGCCGCGGTGCTGGAGGCCCTCTCCGCCTCTCCCGTGCCCCCGACAGAGACGGGGGCCGGGGGCCGGGAGCGTGTGCGGGAGCGACGAGGACGGCGACACGGCCCGGCCGACAGAGAGACACGCAGTACTGCGCGTGCGCGCTGGGGGCGCAGCCAGGGCAGCATCCCATCCCCGTCCCGTCCCGTCCCATCCCATCCCAGATCTCACACTGATACGGCGTTGTCGCGTGTAACGCCGTCGGATGGCGGCGCGGATAAGGACGAGGATGCCGCCGGGCCGCCGGGCCGCCGGGGTCCAGGTGTGCATGTGTTACGTCGCTGCCCAGCGCCTGGAGCTGCAGCGGCAGCGCAGTCACCGCGCCCTGCCCCGCTCCTGCTCAAGCCATCTTCGCGCTCGGCCGCCACCCGCGGAAATGGCCAGAGGACGCCGTCGGCTTCGGCTGTCGGTCCGCGCGCCGCTCACTAGCTCCCATCCCACCCGCCGCGCCCCACCACCGCCACCGCCCCGTGTGGGGCCGCGGGGCCGAGGGGCCGCGGGGGCCGCGGGGCCTCAAGTGGACATAACCTGGTCGATATTCGGAGGTGGCGCGGGGCGTTGGAGTGGGGGGGGGGGGGCGTCTGAGGTGGGGCGGGCTGGCTGCTAGCGGGGCAGGACCACAAGGAAGGCATCATAGACGTGGGAACACCGCTGCCCGGGCCCCCGTAGCCCTGGACTGTTCGCTGCCCTGCTACTGCCGGCTATTCCCACCCACATCGCTCTGTCTAGACCTCCTGTCGCGCCGATTTCGAGCAATGTTTTTTTTTTGTGAGCGTAGAAAACAGCGCATGTGAGAAAACCACGCCAGAGAGGGAGTCGGAGTCGCGACGGGCGCCAGATTCCCCGCGACGACGATCCGCGGGTTCGAAAACTGCCGGGTCTGGGCGCTTTTCTCGGCCGCGGTCGGCGGTGTTAGTGCGGCTCTGCGGCTCGCGTGCCCACCTATCCTGCCGGGGACGGGACGGGGCGGGGCGGCCACCGCTGTCGCTTCATTATGCCCGGCGACACGTCCTTTATTTAGCCTCGCGACGGCGGCGGCGGCGGGGCGGCGGGGACAAAACAGAAGCGCATCGCATCAGGCGGACCTCGTTGCCGATTTACGACGTACGACGGGCACCTTATTAATTCCCCGGCCGCGCCGCCGGGGCCGCCAGCCACTGACGACGGCGACGGCTTCTTTCCAAAGGCCGGGCCGGGCCGGGCGCGCGGTGCCGTGGCTGTGCGCTGTGCGCGGTGTGAAGCTGCAGCCTGCAGCGGCTCCTGCAGCTCCTGCCGGTGGAGGGGGGGTCTTTCGGCGCAGCCAACGATGGCGATAATAATAAAATGGGAATACTAAAGACGGTCGCGCGCTCGCTGCGCTCGCTGCCGGGCTGCCGTTTCACTTGCGGCTCCACACGGCGCGAGCGGAGCAGAGGCGTCGCCGTCGCCCTAGGTCCCTGACGACGTACTCCACCACCACCGCGCGCCCCACCCGGCACCCGGGTGCCCCACCCGCCCCCGACCTTATAAGCTCCCTCCCCTCCACTTCACGCATGCGTCGTCTCATACCGCAGCCATCCAACTCCTCACATGCACATGCACCACTTTTATTTATATGACAAAAAAAAAAAAAAAAAGTTTAAAATGCTTTGCAAGTGGTATGGCGGGCAGGGAAGTGCCGTCCAGAAAGGACAAATCGCCGTGACGGAACAGGGGAAGCAGTCCAGTCCAGTCGTCCGCGCGGAGAGGTCCTCCTCTGGCACGGCTCTGGGATGCTCTGGGATCGGCGGAGGCCGGCCCTCTGATGAACAACACCAGCCGGGGACGTCCTGTTCTGTTCCCGTCCCGTGCCCGACCCGACCCGACCCAACCCGCGAGGTTTGCCAGTAAGCGTAGAGTACTTTGAGCCGACTTAAGGGAAATGCCGTGCACTCTCACGGACATTTCAGGAATCTCTACTCGTTCGGGGGGGTCAGAGACTGCCATGGTCTCTCTCTCTCTCTCTCTCTCTCTCTCTCTCTCTCTCTCTCTCTCTCTCTCTCTCTCTCTCTCTCTCTCTCTCTCTCTCTCTCTCTCCGTCTCTCTCGCACTTGTCCCTGTCGCGAGTTTGCCATCTTGACGTATGGCTGCCCTGCGCTTGCTCACTATTATCGCCGCCGAAGCCGATTCCGCAAAAGAAAGGAAGCAAAAGGGGGAACGGGGGGGGGGGGGGGGATTTCAAAAAAACGGCGCGCACCGAGCGAACATGGAAATGTTATGAGGAGTAATTGCTGTTCGCTGCGGACGAGACAGGACGGCCGGAGGACGGGACGGCAGCCGGCAGCCGGAGCCATAGGCCGGAGCCCGGGGCCCCCGGAGCCCCGCGGGGAACGCATCACATCCCCCGGATGGAGCCGAAGAGCAAATGAAGCCGAACACAACACGGCACGGCGATACCCCACGCCCCGCGTGCTCTGGGACGGACACACTGCCGCTGCCCAGGCCCGACTGCTGGGCAACACGATATCAGCTGTCACGGGCCGCAGGGGCCCGCTCCAAAAGTTATGCGTTGGGGCGCGGGGGTCATATCGTAATGAGAAGAGACATAACAGCTTTGCATGGCAGATGGGCCCGGCGAATGCAGCTTCGTTACTCCAGGCATACAGCAGCCGCCTGCTCACTCATCACGGACGTGTAACGTATACCGCGCCAAGCTCTTTAACGGGTCGTCGTCTTTGGGACATTAAAAGTTTGCGGAAAATGCGACGCACTTTCTGCCTGCCGCAAGTGATTAATTATCGGGGAGAGAACTCGGAGAAATTCATTCATGCCGATTGGCTGCGTGGCGCGGCCGCTGCGCTGGCGGCGGCTGCTTAGCCGGCCTCCGGCCCCAGAGAGAGGAGCTGTCCGCGTTTTCATTATCGAGTGACTGCCGTTGCAAATAACGGCACCACCGTGGCAGTCCCCGAGCTTGTCGCAGCCCGTAGGCCCTTTCCCAGCCAGGAATCGTACCAAATCGATGTATTGATGGTGCCAAAATTTTTGGCGAAGCTCGATGTTTTTCATCGATTATTGGTCGAATCGATCCCATTTTGATATCGAATCGACGGTGCCCCAGCAGACAGCCAGCTCCTTAGCAGCGCTATTTTAGCGCACAAGGTTAGGTTAGGCCAATAAAAATGCGCTTCAGAAGCGCTAAAAAGGCGCTGGCTGGGGTGGATGGCACTGGGGTGGATGACATCGATTTCTTTCAGTATGACGATATCGAATCGAACGTCGATTCGATATCGTTTCGACAGCCTCATCCCGGCTGGGTTGGTACCGCCGCAGCCGCCGTCGTCGGCCCGAGCCTTTCATTTCCCGAGACTTTTCGGACCGGGCTCCGATGATTTTCCGACTCTGTCGCACTGGCTCGTCCGGTGGTCCGGGGCGGGCGGGGGAGCGAGACGGCACTGCTGCCGCGGCGCTGCTGGCTGCTGGCGCGCAGTGACTGATGACTCCCCGGCCGCGGCTCGGATCGCCTCGCCTCACGTCGCCGTGCCTCCTTGCCGAACAACAGCTGCGCCTAATTGTGGCAGAACCCTCTGGGATATAAGCAATGCAGCCCTCGTCCGGGCCTAAAGGCCCAAACTTCCCGGCGGCGGCCAATACGAGGCCTATGGCAGCCTATGGCAGCCTATGGCAGCCTATGGCAGCTGGCGCCTATGGCAGAACCCTCTGGGATATAAGCAATGCAGCAGCCTCGTCCGGGCCTAAAGGCCCAAACTTATATGGCGCCTATGGGCCTATGGCAGCCTATGGCAGCCTATGGCAGCCTATGGCTCTGCTCTGCACGGCGGCGGCCTCGGCGGGGGCGTTAGCGAGTCCCCCAGCGGCACTCCGGCTCATCGCGGTCCTGGCGGCGAGGCGACTAGCGCCGTGCCAACGGAGCATACTGCGAGGGAGAAATAAATCCGGTTTTTAGCTGCGGAACCCTAAGAAAAAAAAATTCAAGCTGCTCGTGTTGGCCGGTAATTAAGTAGCGAAGACCCTGATTGAGACGTTGGCGCCGGCGGGTAGGTGCGAGAGGGGTCACTCACTCTCCCCGGGCCACACAGCGGGGCACATGGAGGGCGGAGGGAGCCGGGAGGAGTCGGAGGGAGCCGGAGGGAGCCGGAGGGAGCCGGAGGGAGCCGGAGGGCTCCGAAAGCGATACGGCCAACGGGCTGAATGCGTGCGCGGACCACATTAATTTTACTTTGAGACGTTCAAAACACATTTCCTCCCCCCAATATCAGGCGACCCTCCCGGCCCGAGCGAGCGCGGGGGTGGAAATTAATATTGGAAATGAGCAGGGGGGATGGGGTGGGTGAAGGAGGTGAAGGATTGGAGGGCGTTTTCCGGTCCGGCAGGACACCGTGTTTTATGGCCGCGCCCGGGCCGGGCCGCGCAGGTCGTGCGCGGCACTAGGCGGCGCCCCCTCGCGGCCAGAATTATAAAAGTAGCAATAACGGAATAGACCATGTAATCGGTACTTTGTGTACGTGCTGCTTCTGCAACACGCGCATGCGTATGGTGAGGTGGAGGGGGCGTGTTACGTGGAGAAGGGGAGAGCTCGAGTGACAACACGTCGGGCAGAGAACCACGCAGATCGACAGCGGCTCCCAGGCCGATCTCTGACCAGGACCCGCCCGACGGGACGGGACGGTCCGGGACGGTCCGGGACGGCCGTGCCATTCTGGGAGATGCCGCTCCGCTAACCGTTGAGTCGTGAATGTCGATGTCGACGCGGCCGCGCCACCGCCGTGCGACCCACGCAACTGGCATGGAGAGCATCATGGAGGAGCGCAGGAGCGGGGAGCGGCGCGCGGCCGGCGGGGAGGTTAGCGCCGGGGCCGCGGCTGTCCGCAGCGAGTCCATACGGCGACACACACACATGCGATTCTCAGAATCCATTTCGCCCGTCCCCGATAATGTTATTCTCCCGCGTAGCAAGAAATTCGACGGGGATTCGTCAAAAAAAAAAAAAATAAGAAAAGATGCAATAACTAGCCGTGTTGAGCGCGCTGAAAGGTATCAGTGTAGCCGAAGGCGCTCTGCAGCCCTTGTTAGCGATACCGACATCAAATCCCGCACTTGACCAACCTCACTGACGGCGAATATATATATATATATATATATATATATATATATATGAATTTCAGAAAGTTTTCGCGCGACATACTTTTATTGGTGGCGGAACGCGCGAGTGGTATAAGGGATGCACTCACGCCCTCTGGTGTGTGTGAGTGTGCGCAAAAAAGTCGCGTCGTGCGCGCTGCTCATAAACATGGTACCCGTCGTGTGCATCTCCCCCGGTGCACACACCTCGCCGCCGCCGCCGCAGCCGCCACCGCAGCCTTCGCTTTCTGCTCGTTTTCTGCCACGTCCGTCCTTTACGTGAGAAAACCAGAGCGCGGGATGGGAGGGATGTGCCGTGGCTGTGGAGATGGGCCGGCGATACCCCGTCGGAGTGCGACTCGGCTTCGGGCTCCGGGCTCCGGGCTCCAGACTCCGGGCTCCGGGCTCCGGCACGTGAGATGAGATGGTCCAGGCCGCGCGACAGAACGCGACGCGACCGGACGCGGACGTGCCTTCCCACAAAGTGACCTCTTAGCGCGCCCGGCCCGGCCCGGCCCGGCCCGGCGAGAGCTGAGAACCGCTCACAAATTACGTGACGTCACTCATTTAGACCTGACATGGCGCCGACGCGGGAGTTTCTTCGGCGGTGGCGTGAGGGTCAAAAACTGCCGCCGCGTTAACACTTCGCCAGCGGCGGCATGGGCGTGGAAAAAGAAAAGAAGGCATGTTTGAAGACATTTTTCGATTCTAGGCGCGCTCGGGTGTTGGAAATGATTCCAGATGGCCGGGAGACGAATCGTCTGTCCCGATGGCCGCACGCAGTGAGAGAGAGAGAGAGAGAGAGAGAGAGAGAGAGAGAGAGAGAGAGAGAGAGAGAGAGAGAGAGAGAGAGAGAGAGTGAGGGTGGGCCGTCAGAGCCGTCGACAGGTAATTATGCCGAGCTTGTTGCACAGGTGACGCATACTATCGCGGCGGGTGCCGGCTCGGCTCCGCACGAGCCCACTCGACTCGGCACGACTCCGGCTCGGCTCGGCTCGGTTTACTGAGCGACCGATAACCGCGCGGCGGCCCCGCCCCGCCCCGCCTTGCTGATGTATCCGTCCGCGCACACGTCAATAATACCGAAATGTTCGCTTTCTAGAACGGAAAAGCAGCGATAAGAGGCAAACGAGAGAGGTGTGCATATGTGGACTAAATCATCACGTGTGTGTGTGTGTGTGCATGAGTGTGGGTGTGTTTACACGAGATAAGCGCAGGACACCGCGCCGAACGTATAAGCGGCAAATGTTGCATGCCCTGTCGGTCGGTCTCGGTTTTCGGTATCAGGGTGTGGTCACGTCACGGCTGTGACGCCCGGCCCGGGCCAGGCCCGGCGCTAGGCCCGCGGCGGTCGCTTCGAGGGAGAGAAGTGCATGCAGACTACTGCGCCGTTTGAGATGTCGGGGTCTGCCGAGAGAGGTGCGGGACGGCCAGGGTCCTCTCCCCCGCCGCAGCCCCTCGCGGACACCGCGGCCCGCGCCGAGGCGGGCAGAGGCGAGGTTCCCGTGACCAAACGGTAATGCCTCGTTCTGGCCACCACCACCACCACCACCACCACCACCACCACCACCACCGCAGCCGCGCTGCAGGACATAGACACTGACTGACTGATTCGTAGCGTACGCAGTGCATCGTCGCGCGCGGTGTGGGGGAGAGAGAAAAATTGAGACTCAAAAGAAAATTGAGACTCAAAAAAAAAATTTGAGACTCGAAAAAAAATTGACTCAAGAAAATTGAGACTTAAAAAAAAAGTGATATGTACTCGAAAAAAGAAACAATTGAGACTCAAACAAAATTGGGACTCGAATATAAATTGACTCAAAAAAAAAATTGAGACTCGAAAAAAAAAAAAATCAGTGTCGATCCGACCCGACAAAGAAAAATCATAGAAATAACGGTACGCATCACGAACGGATCACTCAAACACCTGTGACTTGCGCTCACTGCAGAGCCAATGGCAGAGCAGTCAGGGAAGTCAAGTAGTACGTGGGGCTGCCGGTTTGGGCGCCGATTTGGCGTGGAAACCGCTGCCCAAGGCGAGGCCCTTCGTCCGGAGTGGGAGTGGACACCCACAGCAATCGTCGTCCAAACTGCGCGGCCGGGCCGGGTCCGGTCGGTGTCCATCGTCGTGGTTGGCTTGCTCCGTGACGGATAGTCGATACTTAATGAACGGCAGCCCTCTAGGGTCCTTTTGTCATTCCTACGGCATGGCTCCGGTGCCTCCGGTGCCTCCGGTGCCTCCGGTGTCCAGGGGGCAGTGCCGCGGCCGCAGGGTGCCGGAGTCCACCTGACGACAGCTCCGTATTCACAATGGACCGCCCTATCCCCCCCCCCCCCCCCTTCTCCCCTTCTTCCGTGAGAATACCGAGTGCGGCAGCACCGTCGGAGGAAATGAACACCGCATAGAAGATTTGTTTTGGTCATCCTTTCGCCTTTCTCCAGGGGAATGATGAATGGATCGAAGAGGCCTCGACTCGCCTCGGCCGGCCCCGTCCGAGCGGCTCGAATGAGGACCGCGGCCACCGGCAGACAACGGCCACGAGCTGCGAATGTGCAGCGAGCAGGGTAGGCCAGCCCGCGCCACACGCGTGCATGCAAGAGTTCCGGGTTGCCTACCCGGCAGGCGCCACATCCTCGGGGATCCTAGCGTTGCGGTGCTGCCCGGCCGCCGCCCTCGCTCGTATGAGGGCTTCCCGGTAAAGACGTAAAAGAGAGTCTCTGCGCTGCGCGGCGCTCGGCAATGTGACCCAGCGGATCCACCCTCCGGCCGGCCTCCTGGCTCCGGCTCGGCGCCTCGGTCCGGAGCCCTGCAGCCGCACCGTTCTCTCTCGGTCACCTTTTCGTCCATCAGCTCAAGGGGCACTCACTCACTCCACTCGGCACTCATACTGCGGGAGTCGCCCCGCAGCCCCGCAGCCCCGCAGCCCTGCGCGCACATGGCCAAGTGTTTGCAGCGCGCTTCTCGGTAGGCGCGGCGCAAATTGAGGCGCTTCTGCGTACACACCCAAGTGGGCGGGTAGGTGATGGCACTGCGCTGCGTCGCTCATCGTCACAAAAATACGTGATTCAGAGCGGGGCAGTGCCGCCGGCCGGGCCGGGTCCGACTGCAGCCCCTCCCCTCCGCAAACTCACCCCCGCCCGCCCTCCGTCACCCCCGCCTCCCCTCCCCGCCCGGCGGGCGGCGGGCAGTTAGCGCGGAGCACTTCAGGAAATTATTATTTAATAAAAATGTCCGGGGAAAACATAATAAGCCCGAAAAGTTTTCTGCTCTGGGCAACATGGCGAAAGAAAGACAGAGAGAGGGGCAGCAGCAGTGCGAAAGGGTACAGTGAGGGAGAGGGACGGAGCGCGCTGCTGCTGTTTGGCAAGAGCGTGTGTGCGCGGCGTGCGGGAGGGGCGCTGGCGGCGCTGCCGGGCTGGCGGGCTGGGCTTGGTGCTGAGTGCTGCCGTAAATATGGGGTCCCTGTTATTACAATGTTAATACGAGGGGACAGGCAGTAACGCCCCCTGGAGTCCCGGAGCTCCCGGAGCCCTGGAGCTGGAGCAGCGCCTCCCAGCGCGCCAAACGAGCTGCTGCTGCCCGGAGTCCCGGAGCTCCCGGAGCCCTGGAGCTGGAGCAGCGCCTCCCAGCGCGCCAAACGAGCTGCTGCTGCCCGGAGTCCCGGAGCTCCCGGAGCCCTGGAGCTGGAGCAGCGCCTCCCAGCGCGCCAACGAGCTGCTGCTGCCCGGAGGCCCGGAGGTAGGCCACCCGCTCGACGTCGGTGACCTACAGTGCCTACCTGCACGGCGCCCACCCGGAGGCCCGGCCCGGGGGCACGGAGGCTGCATGTGTGTTGTCCATGTGCATGGCAGCAGGATCGTTACCAAGGTCCGGCCCCGCCTCCGGGCCTCCGGTAGGCCCTGTCAGGTCACCGGCCTACCTCCCCGGGCTGCCAGGGGCCAAAGTCCGCGCGGCCAGGCATCCGTCTTTCAAACACGGAAATAATGGCGAGCCCGTTCAGTGGTGGGGTTGACGGTTACGCGGGTTGATGCGGGTTGACGCCGTCGTCGCTGGCGAAGATGGTATCGGGCTGGAAAATGTGCGAAGCGCATGCCGGCCGTTCTCTTTGCAGAGGCGGGGCGGGGCGCGGCGGGCGCGGCCAACCGTGGGCGACGTCATAGGCAGCACCGGCCAGCACGGGCAAAGCCAGCGCCGTGATCGTGTTTGCAATCTGGGCACAAACACGACAGCAGCTTGAGAATATCAAACAACAAGGGCGAAACGCTGGTTTCTAGTGCGAGGAGCAGGAAAAGCAAACCCCGAGCGCAGACGGGCCGGGGGCGGGGCTTGGCGAATCGCCCCCGGCCGCCCCCGGCCGGCTGCCGGCCCGTCGTTGACCCGACCGTCTTGAAGTTCGCAAACATCGCTCGGAGAGTCTGCTCTACGGTGCTGGGCTGGACTGTGCGTCACGCGCCTAGCCGTGGGAATCACCAATTTGGCGAGTCATCCACGTTGAGCGCGTGGTGCATGTGGTGGCTGTGGGACGGATGGACCGCCGCTGCCGTCCAAGGCCGCGGCCTCAGCCTCAGCTGACCCGTGCCTGACCTGCTCTGGCCTGACAGCCACCCGCCGACAGCCGGGGTCAACAACCGGCCACGCACCGAAAAGGACCGGCAAGTACCAACGTTCGCTAAATAGGGAAGAAATAAATAAAAACGGGGCAGTGTAAACAGCTCTTTCTACTGCAGCTGCAGCAGGCAGCCTGGCAGCCAGCTCTGGGGTTTGTACTGGCAGAGGGAGGCCCGTGCCCGGGAGGCCAGAGCCCACATGACCGGCGGAAAAAAAAACTGGCCCGCGTAGTCTGGGCCAGATTTGGAGATCCGGATAACACTATTTGCTCCTCTGGCTATTTTAGGAAGAGCGCTGGGTTGCAGCGGTAGCAGTTGCATTCGGGGAGGAGGTGGGGGAGGGGGCTCCGGCCGGCTCCGGTCGGGCCCCGTCAGTGCCAACAAATGGTGCTATTCACGCTTTAATTGGGGTCTACTGGCGACCTTTAATTTTTCACCAAACTAAGGCCACAATTGAGTTCTGCACAAAATTTCACGCTTTCCCATATAAAATTCTCAATTAAAAACCTTCTCTATGCGTAAGTGCGCTCTAATTGTCAAAATCATTTTTTGCCCCTGTAGGCCGTAATTTTCAAGATATTTGCTCGAAATTTGCAGTGGTGACTTTTCTCAAGACTCCGAACATAATACCGGTTGAATCGCGTTCATATTTTAACCCGCTCAAAATTTTATACCATGCTCCCGGGGCTCCACTACCCCGGTGTCACTGCTCTCTGCCTGCCCCTTTGCTCGCACCCGACATTCTTCTCCAGACCCGGGACCAGTGGAGGTGCAGGTCGTGTTGCTGCAGTTGCTGGCGCAGTAGTGCCATGCACACTGAGATGGCCAGCGCTCTTCCTAAAATAGCCAGAGTATAGGGTGCGAGACACGGGCGGGGGTCACCAATTTACGCGTGTGGGCCGGCTCGTGGGGTCGTCGCAGCACGTGCACACACACACACACACACACACACACATGATCACACCGCCGATGCATGTGAACTCTGGTGACCTCTGGTGACCACTGGTGACCCAGTTGACTGGTGATATACGGCTGATATTGAGTACAAAAGTGGGACGTTGAGCGCCGAAGCAAAGGACCGCGGCACGCGTACGACGGGGGCACCTCGGCCAGCCCGGCGCCCCGGCGCCCCGGAGCCCCGCCCCCGCGGCGGCTGACGGCGGGGTGCTGGCCACGGCCGCGTGTCCTACCTTGAGCAGCAGGTGGTGGCGGTGACGGCGATTTCTTGCGGCGCCTCTTCATCGTGGTCCTGGGGATGATCTGCGTGATGTCGGGTGCGTCCAGGTGAGCTACCGCGCGGGGGTGGGGGGCGGGGGGCGGGCGCCGCGCGGAACCAACCGGTGAGGCTGAGGGTTCGTGGGGGTCCGCGGGGGGGTGTACGGCGCGGTGCTCGAGTGCGCGGCGGGGTACCCCGTCCGGGTCGGGTCCAGTCCCGGGTTTGAGCAGCCGACGGACAGCCCGGGTCAGGTCGGGTCGGTTCGGGTCAGCGCGGCCCGAGAACAGAGCGGAGGCGGACCGTGATTTTCACGCAGAGCGTTCGACCACGCCGGCCTGCCAATGTGGGCACTAGCGGTGGACGAGTGCAGCCGAACGACGACCACGCTGCGTCCTCCCCTCTGCCGGCGCGGGGGCGGGGCGGCGGGGGCGGCCGGGGGCGGGGGAGGAGGGGGTGGCTGCTGATAATGTCAGGTGTGCGGTATGTGTAAGTGCCGCGCCCCAGCCTGGCCGCGCTGGCCGCCCAGGATATGGAGGATGTCGCGAAAACGCCGCCATCCGCAAATCTAGCGACCGTTCGCACGAGTCGACGACGTTAACTCTTCCCGGTACTTGATGCCGTCCGCCGCCAGAGCCACAGACTCGAGAAGCCTTCCCTTCCCCGGCCGATGAGTCAGTCGGGTCGGAGACGGGCACGGCCACGGCCACACGGCCACGCCCCCGGCCCGGCTGTGGGCGTCCGGGCGTCCAGCCGCCGCCGTCCTGGTCCTCTTACAAAGTGCGTCCGGGACTACGGCACATAATGGGATTCATATTCGCCGCCGCGCCGCGCCCCGAAGTGGGAGTGCGCTTAATCTTATCACGTATTGCCCCGGTCCCGGCGCCCGTCACACACACACACACACACACACACACACACACACACACACACACGGCTTCAAGACCGATGGGAAACACCGATTCGGTACATGTTCGATACTATTTCCCGGACCTAAATTCGAGAGGGGAGGGGGGGAGCAGAGGCGCCGGGCGGAAGGCTGAGCGCGGTGAGCCAACCCCTTCCTGGGGTCGCGTGTGCGCGCGGCGAGCTCTGGCGGGGCTGGGCAGGGCGTTCGCAATATTGCCAATAAACACACACTTGTGGATCTCGCGAGATAAAAAAAAAAAGGTCACACACGCACACACTCACACAAACACACGTTAGGAAGGGTGAAGACGCGGGCGGGTATAAGGGAAGGGTGGCCAGAAGGGGTGAGCCGGGCCCAGGCCGCGGAGACCGCCGAGTCAGTGAATAAGTGAGTCTGTTGACGCGTCACGGCCCGTTGAGTTGGTGGCCCTGCTGCGCCCTGCTGCGTCCTGCTGCGCCCTGCTGGCCCTGCTGCGCCCTGCTGCGCCCTGCTGCGCCCTGCTGCGTCCTGCTGCGCCCTCCTGGCCCTGCTGCGCCCTGCTGCTGCCGATGAGGCTTGTCCCCAAACCACGTAACGCCAACGACACCCGGCCCAAGCCAATTCAATAAACCCCGCGGACAGATGCACTCGACCCCTGAACCCACCCAACCCGGGCCGACTACGATGGCCGCGGGCTGAGAAACGAAAAGAGACACGGCCGCCAAAGCGTGAAGCAAAGCAGGAAAGGGGTTGCAGGGGAGACTGCCGGGGCTGCCGGGGGTGACTGCGGGGATGACAAACTCACTTGTTGCTGTGAGTGGCACGGTGAGGACGGCGGAGGGAGGGCTAATTTAAATGCCGTCGCGGTGAGCACCGCCATGACAACACCTTGCCTCCGATATTCCTCAGCACCGACATCAGCAGGTATTTCATCCTTTCTTTTTTTTCTTCTTTTTTTTTTTTGCCGCGGAGAAGGCGGTTGGGGGCTCGGGTCGGGTTCGCTCTGCTCCCAGCACGCCAGGCGACGCCAGGAGGGCCGCCCGAGCAGAGCACGGCACGCGGCAGCGGCAGCGGCAGCGGCAGCGGCAGCGGCAGCGGCAGCGGCAGCGGCAGCGGCAGCGGCAGCGGCAGCGGCAGCGGCAGCGGCAGCGGCAGCGGCAGCGGCAGCGGCAGCGGCAGCGGCAGCGGCACCTTGCATGCGCTGCGAATCCTAATTACCATGGGGTCGTTATGCCCTTGCGACGTGTCGTGTCCGCCGTAAGCCTCGGATGCTCGTCTCGTTAATAAAAATGAACAACGG